>JACEGR010005676.1:0-70056 GCA_014170235.1 Listronotus bonariensis
TTTTTATTTTCCTACGACCACTTGTGAAAATAGCAAATAGCACACTGATTTCATGCATAGAAAATGCGTTATATCACACTAGTGTTGCAAAGTACTTTACAGCACTAGTGTTGCAAAGTACTTTACAACACTGGTGTGATATATATTATGATGTCATTCTAAAAACTGCTATTGGTTTTGCAAGTGACATATTTATTGTAGTGACAGTAAAAAAACTTTTTATTTACCTTAAACGGTAGAACCCAAATTAGCGAAAATCATCTTATTTTATATTTATTAAAATTTACGAAAAAATAAAAACACAAAAATAGACATAACCACAAAAAACAACTTTTACTGACTGGCACAGTGTTGTCAGGTAAGTAGATCAAATTAAAAATCTTCCTTCTACCTTTGAGCACGTACTTTATAGAGGCAGCCTTGCCGCTTGACCGTTCGACCTAAAGCGCCAGAGAAAAAAGCCTATAGATCAAATTCCTTCCTCTCTTTCTTCGTGTACTCAAACAACTAGTTAAATCTTTTTTAATCCCTAATTAAACCTAAGGCTAATACACACTTTATGAATCCACTTTCTTTTATCTATTCATAAATAGAATCAGACCCTTCTGACGTTGCCAAATGCTTTCCATATTTTGCATGAGGCGATTTCGGCCCGTTTTGGTACTCCGACTTTGGTAGGTAACAATTGGTATGTTTTACGTCACAACCGTTACGTCAGTGTATGGTAGCATCCGAATTCGTTTGGTACATTTTTGGTAGGTAAATAGAAGAAGAACCTACCTAACGGTTTATTGGTTTTTATAAAATTGTTTATTTAACAACAATATTTAAATTAAAATATTTGCAACTATTAATGTTATGTTTTATTATTAAAGAAATAAAATTTAGAGTAAGACCAACAGCTTTAGAAAAGGATGAGAGCATACCAAACCGATCTACCGACCCCCAAGCCACGGTATAGCATTTGACAAACCAAACAGGGTACCAAAGTTGGCGTGATGTCACTATTTTGACACCCGAAATTGGTTGGTAGGCATTTAACCAGCCAAACTGGGGTACCAAAACGGGCCGAAATCGTCTATGGTAACTGACGTTGACGTTTGGTAGTCGTTTTTCCTTACTTTTAGGACTTTAGGTTATGAATTTACAATTTTCATATTTTTATATTTTTTCTTAAAAATATGAGGAAAAACTGTTATTTTTACTTAATTTTATATGTGATGTTCAGTTTCATTGACTCGTTTTACCAATTTTACCCCACCCAGCACCCCTTTTCACTCCCCGGTCCCGTAAGTTTATTTACTGATATTTTTTAAAAACGGAATATTTTGGATATGCACCACTTACGTTTCATTTAGAAGAGTGTCTAAAATATGTAAGAATCGATAATTTTTAAAAAACACTTATAATAGCAGAAAACCGTATTAAACTATTAGCGTTATTACCTAACAAAACCATACAATTTTTATTAAGTGAGGGCCTTTTTAAATTCCAAAATGATAAAAGTTATATAATGCTTCTAGGTAGGTGATTTTCGATGTAAAAATATTGTCAAAACAGTATAATATAGCAGTGAGGAAAAGTATATATCACACTAGTGTTGCAAAGTAAATATCACCCTAGTGTTGCAAAGTTCTCAATTGTTTTTATTTTTCTGAACAGACAAACTTTAATTTATTTATTTTTGGTGAATAATTTGTGGTCGTAGGAAAAATAGTGTACAGTACTCGTGTGAAAATGACTTTCTTACACTTGTGGGTTTGTCGCACTCGGCTAAGCCTCGTGCTACAATATTCCCACTCGTGTGAAATTAGTCATTTTCCACACTTGTAATGTAATATACTATTTTTATTATTTAATTTGTGGACAAATAATTTCCCGCTGTTAAAAAACTGGAAGTGATATCTGCATTGCGGACTTGTAGAGGTCCTGATGGCCTGATGGTTGTTCCTTCACCTTTCCTTCTAGTCAATATAGTTTGTAAGTGTTTTGTTGTTGTAATATACTATAGGTCCATGTAACTGAACAGTTTTGTAATGTGTCTTTTTTTTAATTAAAGGCCCTTGATAAAGTGGTAACCTAGCCACGAAACGTTGGGATAAATCTTGGATAAAAGGTCATTGGGATAAATACAACAGTGGTTTTTATTTGCCTGCACTCATCCCGCTAAACGACTCAAATTTGTTTTTCGAAAGGGTGCTATAAACTTAACTATTATTTCTAACGTTTACGAAAATGTAGACAATAGCATGAAAAAGAAAACAATGCAGCGGAAGCGCAAGAGAAAATATTAAATCTACATACCTGCCTAGTTTAAGTAACGACATCCCACTAAAAACCTAAATGTCAAAATGGTGACCCAGGGCCAATACTAAAATTATTCTTGGCAGTGGGCTTCGCCGCAAAAAAGAATGGAGGTATCAATGAGTGCCTAGTTCTGTACAAAATTTAAATTATATGAGATTATTTTAGTATTGAACTTAACTCGCCTTTTTTTATATTATTTGTTTCTGGCGGACTACTATATCTACAACTGACACATTATGAGTGGTTTATTAGTTTATTTTCTTTTCTGGGAGTATAATAATAATAGAATATTTGGTTTAGTGTATTCTCCCATGTATATACTTTTTGATTGCACTTAGCACCTTAACAGCAAATATCTCGAAAACGGTTGTTCAAAGCGATTCTTACAAATAATACGTTTTTGTGTAAAAAGCATAGCAGAGTCTAAGGGTTTACTTAGATGGTACATACAGAGTAGCAAAAAAAGTTTTAAAGTTTAGGAGAAATTTAAAGTTATTAAAATAAATTTATAACATTCTTTTCACTTTGACACCCTGTATCTTGCCTATTATTAACTTTTGGATATAGCTATTTTTGGTTTAATCTTAATTTTTCTGCATAAGGAATCTGTGCTTTTTTGTGTATCATTAATTATTAGCAAACAAACTGTATATCTATAAGGAGTCATAAAAATAATATAAATAATAAAATGTTGAGTGTATCATTGCAAAAAACAAGTTGGCTTAGTTTTAATAGTATACAAAAAGGAGCAAAAAAATATCTTTAACTATATTTCTTATGTCTAGTATACAAATTGTCATATTTTAGGATTTTAGATAGACCCATTTTTACATAATATTACATTAGTAAAAATTTATCAAATTTATTATTTTTGGAGAGAAAGGTGTCTACACGTTCAGCCAAATCAAAACGTTTATAGACAATGAATGGAAATGAGACGGTCTAACGCGTGTAGTACACTAACAGGTAACTAACTAACAGAATTCCATCATATAAAAAGAATATCGTATCGGTTCCGCTTTGTTATTGCTTTACTTGCCTACGAACCTTTTAATTTGACTAAACTTCTATACTTTTAAATGGGCTCTACAATATTACTAAATGTTTTATTTACTTATTTTTTTAAAACATGTTATAGTCTAAGATCCGGCATTAAAAAATATACCCTCATCTGTTAATTGAAGTAGCACACCTCTGCCAGCATTGGTCTGCTACAATTAATAATAGTTAGATAATTAATAATTAATTTATTTATGATTGTTGCCTTTACATGTTAATTGTATGTACCAAACAGTATATTATAAACCTTGTTGTAGTAAGCACCCATCTCTATGACTGCTACACTTACCTGCAGCCAGGTGAGAACATTTTCCGTTTGGTTTATGCAATTAACATGTAAAGGTAACAATTATAAATAAATTAAGTATTATTTAATTAATTTTCATTAATTGTAGCAGTCCTTTGCTGGCAGAGGTTGTTCACTTGCATTTATTACATTAAAATCCGCCTAAAAATATTATTTCATTCAATTAACAGAAAAGGGAATCATTTTTTAATGCCAGATCTTAGATTATTATAGATTTATGTTTTTTTGTCCCGGAATTATTACCTACTTTATATTGTAATTTAAAACGTTAAAACGCATATTTTTATAAAAGTAACTATAGGAAATAAAATACCGCTGTTTTAATTGAACGCATTGTGACTTTTACTAAAAAACCTGTAAAGTTATATTAGAGTGTTATTGCCACAAATTATTATTCCTGTTAATTAGCACTTAACTAGGTGTTTTTTTATTGACACAATAATTGTTTAAATGAAAAAAAACAATATTTACAGTGTATGTTAGGCAAATGGAATATATTCTAAACAAGAAAAAATGTTTTTGAAGAATGCTCAGGCTCGTTAATTGGTATTCCTGTAAATTATTTTTAACATAAACTGTAACTCTTGTTTTACATTAGCGGGAGCCGGGCGACGGACCAACGCTATCAAAGTGTATGAAATCTTAAGAGACCTTTCACACGTTAAAAATCCGGAAAGTCGGTAGACCTAAAGGCTACATATAATTTTTTATTACTTTGTCCGGCGAGTCCAGCATAATGTGAAACGACGGTAAAGGTAGGCGTCTCCTAGAGACGGACGAGCCGGCCGACTTGAAACGTGCCCCCATGGCTAGTAAACAAGTCAGACTGCGTCCATTAGAAGCTCGTCGCATTGGAGCAGACGACAGGGGATTTATGTGCGGAAAAAAATTTTGTCCGTCAGTCCGTCTCTAGTGAACGCGTACCTTTATGAAATAGTGGCAAATACCAATTTCTTTTATCAACGTCCTGTGTGGTATTTGCTTTGTGTTTTTTAAAATATATTCTATCTGCGTGCACAAGAAAATTTATAAAATATTTAAAGAAAGCTTCTTTGTAAATCACCTTGCATGATAAACAATATTTTCTTTATTTTTCCATTATTCTTGTTCGTTTAACAAATTACCAAATTATTAAAAAATATATATTTTTTATTTAGTTTGTTTTCCTCATACATTTTCAAGATTTCTATTAAAAATTAATTAATTTTTAAGTCCTTTTCGCTTTTATTCACATGTTTAATTAATGCTAAAAGTATTAACGAAAAAAGCACTGTCCACTAAAATAACTTTATGCTGGTCCCAAGGGCCAAGTTCCATAAAAATAGCAGCAAAAAAAAGTTTTAAATATGCAGTTAACATTAATGGAATTTTAATTGTTACATCACTTTCATAATTACTTAAAAACACAAAATTTAGAATTTATGCCTAGTAAATGTTATAACAAACCCGTGACTTATTTTAATTGTATATTTAAAACTGACTTATTTTGCCCTTAAAAGAAGTAAAAAACTAAGTAAGTTTGCAAAATATACATTTTTAATAATGAATACTAAAATGTTTGTTTTTTAAAATACCTATTGGTAACAATTTGTGTTTTTTAAAACTTGGACCTGGACTTCTTTAAAAATAATATTTATTTTTTGCTTGCAGTAAACTATGTAAACGCAACTAGCTTAAAAACGGTTGCCCAGAGCGATGCTTACAAAGTATACCTTTTTTATATAGAAAGTATAGAAAAGTTTGTTGGTTAACTTAGATGTTACATAAAGAGTAACACAAAAAAGTTGCGAAGTTTTATAAACATTTAAAGTAGTGTATGAAGCGCCCTACAGCATTAAAATTAATAATAAATCTAAAGAGTTTATTTTTAAAAACCATGTTACCTAGTTTTATATCCATATTTAAAACATATTAAACATTATTATATAAAATAGAACATCTTTTTTACTTTAACACCATGTTCCTTATTATAAAATTTGGTATATAGGTATGCCTAGTCATACCTTAATATTTTGGCATAATGAATCTGTGGTTTCTCTGTGTATCATTAATTACCGGGCACCCAGTATAGGGGTAGCCCCATAAACATAGGTTTATGGCCACGTCAATAATCTGCATGTACCTTAAAATGTAATATTTTTGTTTTTATACTTCTGAGCTAAGGCAAAGAGTCTAACTGCAAAATTGGTCATTTTATGTTTTTACATTGTTTTAATATACAAAAAGTGTTTTGATGTTTAAATGGTATTTCTACGGGGGTTTTTAGAGCTAGGACGTTGACAAAGCAGTCTATTATCAAAATGGATAAAACAGAATATGTCGATTTTCTCAAAAATGTATTTTTGCGAATAGATAGACTCTTTTGCCTTTGCACCGTAGACTTGGATATTCTGTACAGACGGCGAAAATAATTTTATTTAGAGAGGTAATTTTCTAAGTAACCTTTATGTAATAACTTCACATTGAATATAAAATTTTATCTAATACTTTTGTAAAAGTGGTTTTTAATGAAAGCCAAAAATAATTTGAAAACGTCATCCATTATTTTTTAGTTGTCATTTTCAACACCAGCAACAAAATTTTGTAATTTTTTGTTAAGCAAGTTGTGGTTGTTGTTTAAGTCACTAGTAAGCTAAAGTACACTTTAGCCCACTAGTTACCTATAGGATACTTTATAATGTTAAAATCTAATAAAGAATAGACAAATAAATGTAAGTGTTGGTAAAATATGATATTAATTAGATTTTAAGAGTATAAAAGTATCCTACAAGTTACTAGTTAGCTAAAGTGTTACTTTAGCTCACTAGTCGCTTAAACAAACCCGTGGTTACAAAAAAATATATAACAATATACAGGGTGATTCACGGTCGATGGTAGGTTAGACGTTTATGGAAAACGGAACATAGAATTTTTCTGAAAATTTGGCATCTTTCATTTTCTTACCTGTTCTATCGATCTAAAATATTTTCAGCATTGCGACGTTGCCGCTTCTATCAAAAAGTCCTAGAAACTTTACTTTTTAAATGGAACACCCCTATATTAACAAGTTTTTATATTCGCCCTTTTATTATAAATCTTTTTGTTAATATTGCCCTATACCTATCTCTATCGGTTTTTGAGATAAAAATAATTTGTGTTAAATATGGTCCAAAACATGGCCCTAATTAAACTTAAGTAAATTAGTGCTCACAATTCATGAAAAGTTTATGTTTTTGTGGTAGTTTAGACAGGAACGATGTATTTAATTTACACCGAGAAATCGACTCCATATCATACAGGGCGTGCTAAAATTACTATTATTTCCGTTATTCTTAAAAGGGGTCAAAAGATCATTTTTTCAAATGAAACTCCCTGTATATTACTCAAAAAAATTAAAGATGAAGAAGAACGCTTTAAGATGACATATCATGTCCCTATACCTAAATCATCAAGTTTTCTTAATAAGCCGCTTTTTGTGAAAAATATTTTTAAAGAATTTAATTTAAAGTAACCATGGAAATATCAAGCTTATGACACTTTGGTGACTTATAAACAGTTATTGACAGTCTTTAAAATAATCTTCCAAAATAAAACGTGGTAAAAAAAATGGGGTTTCAAGAAAAATTTGAACTAAATGTTATATTAAGAAGAATAAAATTAGCTTTTTTATTTATGATGACACACTCAATGCTCAAAGATATCTCAAAATACTAAGGAAGGCTGTTACCGTTTTTGTCGATAATTTGTCTTAAGAGGAATATAGGAATTCGTGGTTTCAACTGGACGGATCGCCAGCTCATTGTACCCAGGAAGTTTCCAGGGAACTTTACGAAATGTTTGACGATCGTTGGTTTAGGCGCTTGGGGCCATGGGATTGGCCACCGAGATCACCCGATTTCACGCAGCTTGACTTTTTTTTGGTGTTTTAAAAGAAAGGGTGTACATTACTCCAGTGCCTACTAAAAATGAACTGCGACGGTGAATAGTGCGGTGTATTGAAGATCTGAATCCCCATCAAATTGAAAAAGCAACCACGAGCCGCATACAAAAGAACATTTTAAAATGTTTAGAATGAAACGGTCATTTTTAGCATTTATTTTAAAAATTTGTTATTTTGTTTACAATTTTGTTATTTTAATTCGTCCTAATTATGTTATTTTCTGTACTTTCACATGTTAATTTAATTATTTTGTAGTCGTACAAACTTCCTCTCGTTCATTGGTCTTAATTCAGGATACATTTGGTTAAATTTTTGCAACTTCTGGCAATGATTTGATCACACTGTCCGTGTAAAATAAATAATTTCATAAAATTCAAAGTCACCAAACTGTCATAAGCTTGATATTTCCATGGTTAACATTAAATTCTTTAAAAATATTGTTTTACAAAAAGCGGATATATTAAGAAAACTTGATGATTTAGGTATAGGACATGATATGTCATCGTAAAGCATTCTTCTTCATCTTTAATTTTATTGAGTAATATACAGGGGGTTTCATTTGAAAAATGATCTTTTGACTCCTTTTAAGAATAACGGAAATAATAGTAATTTTAGCACGCCCTGTATGATATGGATTCGATTTGCCGGTGTAAATTAAATACATCGTGTCTGTCTAAACTACCACCAAAACATCAACTTTTCATGAATTGAAAGCACTAATTTACTTAAGTTTAATTAGGGCCATGTTTTGCGACCATATTTAACACAAATTATTTTTATCTCAAAAACCGATAGAGATAGGTATAGGGCAATATTAACAAAAAGATTTATAATAAAAGGGCAAATATAAAAACTTGTTAATATAGGGGGTGTTCCATTTAAAAAGTAAAGTTTCTAGGACTTTTTGATAGAAGCGGCAACGTCGCAATGCTAAAAATATTTTAGATCGATAGAACAGGTAAGAAAATGTAAGATGCCAAATTTTCAGAAAAATTCTGCGTTCCGTTTTCCATAAACGTCTAACCTACCATCGACCGTGAATCACCACCACAACCACAACTTGCTTTACAAAAAATACAAAATTTCGTTTCTTCTCTTAACAATAACAAGTAACAAATAATGGATGACGTTTTAAAATTATTTTCGGCTTATGTTAAAAACCATTTCTACCATAATGTTGGATAAAATTTTGTATTTGATGCGTGGGTTATTACATATAAGTCACAAAAGTTGGGTAGTATTTGAATACTCGGTATTTTGAATCGTATTTAGAATAATTTGGGCTGGTATTCAAATAGTATTCCAATTTAAATTATTTATTAAAGGGATTGCATAAAGTTTTATGGGATAGGACACACCCTGTGGAATAATTTAAAGTCATTTTTTTTACCACTCTATTTGATTTTAAATCTCCATCTTTTCTTAACATTTTTTTTATTTATATTAGTATCTCTATTATAAAAGGAAATACAATTTTCTAAAGAAAACAATGTAATTTATTTATGATGGTTGTAATATACTCTATATTGCGAACATATTGGAAAAACTTAAGATTTGGATAATCATATTTTTGAAACTAATAAACATAACTATGACAAAACCAGTATTTTTTGAGTCCTTTAAAAGATGTTTTTTTGGTAATATAATATACAGGGTGTTTTTTTACTTTCACTTTTTGTCGTACCCTGTATCAATTACAAATCTTAGAACTAATTTTTAAAAAACGAAACCAACTTAACAAACTAATATTTTTATTTAATTTTATCATTAAAAAGAAAAATTTTCAAAGAGATGTAAAATTATACCTGGACACACGATACATAAATTTTAAAGTATTATTTAAAAATTTGTATTTCCTTTTAGAATAGAGATACTGATATAAATTAAAGAAAAGATATTGGTAAAAAGATGGGGCTTTCAAATCCAATACATTGGTATAAAATTGTGACGTTAAATCATTCCACAGTGGTCAAAAGATTTGGGCACATCATACACAACATTTAGCTCTCCCCTGTAAAATACCTAGTTTAATTTTTTTGCAATCCCCATATTAAATAATAATTTTAATAAAAGGATCTATAACTGGACCAGAAGATAATTAAAATTTGTCAAAAAAACAAAAAGTTATTTACGGTTGAATTAGATCCAAATTACTAAAGGACAAAACTTAACAAAGATATTTAAAGATTTTTTTTATACAAAAATGTATAAAGGTTTTTTTAATTTACTTTAATCATTATTCGTATTTTTTTGGAATTTTTCTGTAAAAATAGGTATTTTTAGAGTCCGACCTAAACTGGAACTGGAAACCAAAACCGAAATTTCGGCCATGGCTTCAGTTTTGGCCGAAACCAAAACCGAAACTTACGTGTTCAAGTATAAAATAAGCGTAAATATACTTCCTTTAATGAGGGGGTTTCAAAAATATTGAAAAAAGACCTCGCCTTTCAGAACCATTTCATTTTAATAATTTTTATAATTTTTTAAATTAAGTTAGCGTTGCCGCGAGAAACGAAGTAAGGCAAGCGCACAACTTTCCAAAATCAGTTTCGGAACTGCCACCGAAACTTGATTTTTTGGCCGAACTGGCGGAAACCAAAAGCAAAACCGGCATATCGGTCGGACACTGTATTTTTCATCCAACAATTTTACCCCATATATAACAATTACACTTGGAATAAGCTTGTAAAACTAAAACCTAATTAAATGGTGTAAAATTCATTACATATTAGAGTAGTGATATTTTAAATTTTAATGCTATAAACCCTAATATTAATGTGGTCTGATAAATCTTTAAGCTAGTAAAAGTTTGTCTAAATCCAGTTTCTTAATGGCGACAGTACTTGCCATCCTGTAATAATTGTAAATTGTTTTAATACTGTTTATTTACTGGAAAATATAAGTAACCTTAAACAAGGGCATTAAAATCAAAAAGGCTTAAAGCTTATCTCAAGGTAAGTTCTGTTGTATAATTCAAAATATTTTAAGTGTTTTCCGCATTGCATGAATTTTTAAAACAAAAAGTTATATTGACTATAATTAAGGTTAAAGAAATATAACGACAGCATTCATTGTATCGGGGATTTTTAATATTTTGTACTTAGTATTCAGCAGAACCATTTACGGTGTGGCGCCTTTTCGTTGGTCTTACAGGGTATGACGAAAATTAAAAGAGATTAAACAAATCTGATATCGCAAACTCAATTTCAATTTTTAAAATAAATTTTAACGGTAAAAGAAAGTCATGGCTTACACTACCTGATTCGTTTGGAATATAAGAGTGATTTTCACATATTGTCAATTTGGCCAAGCACATGTAACTTGCCTAAAAGAGTAATAAAAGTAGTAAATAGAAAAGTTTTTGGAATTTGTACAGTAGAATTCAGTGACGTACCTAAGTTCCTTAACTGTTATTATAAGGTTATAATACAATTTTATTTAGTGGAAGACCCTGTACGTTTTATCAACAATAAAAAAGATCTTCTTAAAAGCCGCAATTTTTTTTTAATTTGATATTATGTAATCTGTCGTAGTTTCGGAAATATAGCCATCGTCAAGAGTTCGATAATATTTTTTTTTATATAAGAGACCCTGTTTATTTTTTCACCATTTAAAAGATACTTTATAGACATTAAAGAATTTACCACATTAAAAATAATATTCTTTACCAGTTTCGGAAATATGGGCTCCAAAATCTTAGTGCGTATATCTATTTTTAGATTTATATGGTCATATTTTCGAAACTATAAGAGATAAATATATTAAATGTATTATATATATTAAATGTAAAAAATTTTTACGTAAAAATTCCTTAAAATTCTCTATTTACATGTCTCTTTTATCAAACGAGTTACAAGTGCCTGGCCAAAATGACAAAACTTGAAAAACACTCTGCATCCTCCAAAACGAATCAAGTGAGAAATTATTTGCTTTCACCACTTAATTTGCTTTAAAAATCGAAATTAAGATTGCGCAGTCAGATTTGTTCTATCTCTTTTAGTTCTCGCTATACCCTGCAATGTCGACGAAAGGCGCCATCCTGTACATATTTATTTATTTTTATTTATCTAAAGCAATAATAAAAACATATTTTATAATTATGGCTTCTTTATTATATATAATAGTTAAATATCTAATTGTATTTGTAAAATAATAATAACAGACTGCAAGCGTTAATTTGTTTATAAAATTAAAAAAATAATAATAATAAACGTGAGCTTTAATAACGGATTTAATAATAATGTCTATAACTTTTTACTTCTTAAGTTAAAAAACAATTTTAATAACAGAATATATTGGATGTCAATATATTCTGTTATTAAAATTGTTTTTTAACTTAAGAAGTAAAAAAGATAGACATTATTATTAAATCCGTTATTAAAGCTCACGTTTATTATTATTATTTTTTTAATTTTATAAACAAATTAACGCTTGCAGTCTGTTATCATTATTTTACAAATACAATTAGATATTTAACTATTATATAATAAAAAGCCATAATTATAAAATATGTTTTTGTTATTGCTTTAGATAAATAAAAATAAATAAATATGTACAGGATGGCGCCTTTCGTCGACATTGCAGGGTATAGCGAGAACTAAAAGAGATAGAACAAATCTGACTGCGCAATCTTAATTTCGATTTTTAAAGCAAATTAAGTGGTGAAAGCAAATAATTTCTCACTTGATTCGTTTTGAAGATACAGAGATGTTTTTCAAGTTTTGTCATTTTGGCCAGGCACTTGTAACTCGTTTGATAAAAGAGACATTGTAGATATAATAGAATTATATATATATATATATATATATATATATATATATATATATATATATATATATATATTTAATTTAAATGGACATATTTCAGAAACTAATTAAGATAGATATATCAAATGCAGTATTTTTCTAAAGCTCATTAATGGACCATTTTGATGGTTGTATAATATACATGGTGTCTCATTTAAAACAGAAGTAAGGTGTGTCAATATATTTTGTTAATAAAATTGTGTTGTGTAATTTTAACCTAGGAAATAAAAAAGTTATTGACATTTAAATTGTAGCCAAGTTAGATTTAATGCCCTGTACAAACTGGAAAAATTACTTAACTAACCCTAGGGAGCTGGTACCTACTTAAACCAAATGTTAGAAAAACCTACAAGATGTCTGATAACTTTACCAACAAACTTTAAGGGGTGATGCTACAATAAAAAAAACTTTTCGTCCTTAACGTCTAATCGAGACCTAAGATTTATTAAAAGACATCCTTTACCACAAAAAAAAAAAAACATTTTTGTCGTCAATGAGAGGCTTAGGGTAAATATTTTTAAGCAAAAGTGGTGTGCCTCTGCATTTTTTTAAAATAAAATAACTTTTTTGAGTTCCGCTCTTTAGTTTAAAACAAAGAACCTCGCACAAACCTTACAAAATTGTGCCTTTAATTAAATACGCTAAAAATTTGCATAGAGCTAGCTCTTAACATGCTGATCAAAAGTTTTAATGGGTGCAATCCCCTAAAGTCAACCCCAGACGCCCAACGCCCCCGAAATCTCTAAATACGCCGTAAAGTAAGTTACGATATTTTAGACATATTTCATCTGAATTTTTGCACAGAGCTTTCTCTTATTAAAATAATCAAAATATTTAATGGGCGCAACCCCCAAAATTAACCTCCGACCCTCCGCACCCCCGAAATCTTATTTTTTTACCGCAACTAAAAAACATCCTGTATATAAATTAAAAAAATATCGATAAACCAAACCTTTAAAAACGTGCTGTTTTATTAAACGCAAAGAACTTTTATTAAACAGGTATTCGCAACCTGCTTCTATCTTAATTAAAAAAGATTTTCAATATGAAAAGATATTTGATATTGATTGTGGGTTTAATATGCGTAAATGTAAGTGTAACATACAAGAACTGATTTAATTTTTTTACTTCTAGTATTGAAATTGAAAATGTATATATTTTTTTAAATAGAACTATTGACAAAGATAAAAAAACAAAAATGTTAGAAAAGATGTAGCGTTAAAATCCAATACACTGGTAAAAAATTGTGACGTTAAATTATTCCACATTTGTTCGAAAATTTGGGTCAAAATGCAACATTTGGCTCTTCACGGTATAATACCTTATTTTATAAAACCTTTTGCAATTCCCATACATATTAGGTAATAATACTAAAAAAAGCTACAATCAAACCAACAGATAATTGCAACCGGTCACAAGACCAAGCAATTATTTAAGGCACTGAGTACATTGGTCAGTAAAACAGCGACGAGACCGAGGTTCGACGAGCTTTCGACAATATGTACGCATAGGTAAATACGTGTTTGAAGTGGCGACAAACGTTTATAAACGAGCATACGTTTAATGTTCAATTTTTACTATATTCTCAGCCAATGATGACATATGTCAATCGGAGAGTTCTGATGTTCCACTAACCCGACCTTGACGGGGCACAAACCCCGATTTATGAATTCCTACTGCGTGTCAGCACCTTCATGGAGTTAAAACGCAGTAGCAAATACGACTATCACCTTTATTTACCTCTTTAAACCCTACGTGAGTTTGGTGCTGCAGTCTGGGAGGAATTTATGCAAATGCATAAGCGGTTTGTGAATTCATACTCCTCCCTTTACCACTCTAAACTATACGTAAATTTTGTGCTACAGTTTGGAAGAAATTTCAAAGCATGCAAACGCATAATTTTATTACGAATGAAATTTAACCTGGTAACAAAAGGTCTGTGCCCAAAAGCATTACAAATCAGTCAAAGTAAATCAAACAGTTCAAATACAGTGAGATAATTAATACATAACCATTTTTAGAAAAAGTCATAGTTTATAAGTTCTTTTAGGAATTTTGTTATTACATATTCGGTGTCATTTAAAACACAATTTTATTTTTAAACATATTAAAATTAAACTGTTAGTTCTGTAATGGTACATTTTATTGTTTTGTCTTTTGACTATGGTTGTACAGCAAGAATTTATTATATTTAATATTTATTAAGCTAATAAAAATTTTAACTTTTAATTTAAATTTGATACGAGGTATTACAAAATGATGTTAGCAAAGCCAAAAAATATGACAAAACATTATACAGTGCTTGTCTAAATTCATGACCTCATCTCCTGACTTTTGAATTGTTTGGTATTTTTTCATGAAAATTTGAGGACTTTAGTAAGAAAACATAAACCAAATTTTGGACAAGAAATTATAGATATAAATGTCAAAACAACATGGCGCGTAGTAGTATTATTATAGTGTTCTAAAATAAAAACTCCCATTAAATCCTTCCGCATTTCAGCACGGTGGGGTGTTGTAGCGTAGTAGGAATTAATAAAACGCGCACGAACCACCTCTTGGGATTATCCTACCTTGTCAAAGAGTGTCATAATAGAGCCCTCAAAGACAAATACGCAAAAGCCTGAATCCTATCGAACATTATTATTAAGACCTTGATTGGTTGGTTGATTTCTTTTACTATTTTATTTCAAGCTCTTTTGTGTAATGTTTTAGAAAATATTCTTCTGAAGTAAAATTATAAAGTACAGAACGTTTTTCAACCTTCTCCACAAAAATCTAATATTAAACAAATCCATCTTTAGTCCAAAAATTTCTTGACGTTACACTAATTTTCCCGTGTAAAAACCAGCATATGAACAAACATATGAAATACCTACTGTAAACAAAATATAAAACGGTTCTGTATTGCAGTTTGTTTATTAAAAACGCGGATTGCTGAGATCGGACACGCTAATATGCCTACGTGATGTCAAAGCCTATAAAAATCGGGTTGTCGTCGCTGTTTCAGATTGAATTTGAGCAAAATTTTGTTAGTCTGTTTTTTTTTCCAGAAGTGTAAAAAATAAATTAAAGGCTGTAAAAATATGCGGTGTTACAATTATTGCTGCTTGTTTGGTTAGCCAACTACATAAGTAGAAAATTTCTTAGTCTTTTTGATTTATTTTTCAAATAATATGATTATAACATTAAAGACAAGACATCTGTGGTTTAGAATATGTTAAGAAAAACCGTATTTATATTGTATATAAATATTTATTTTTAAGCTTTCAATGTGCATACAATTAATATAAAATTGTGTAAGCGTAGCAAATTAGATAACACTAGCCGACCCGTGCCCACTTCGTTGAGCGTAAATTATATTTTTTCTGAACTTTTTGTTTAATCAAAATATATTTTAGCCTATAGCATTCCTGCATAATATAGCTTTCTGACTGTAAAAAGTTTTCATGATTGGTTCAGTATTTCCGAAAATTAGCTCTTACAAACAAACAATCATATTACAAACTTTACTTTTTTATTTATAATATTATTATAAATAAATATCAGAAAAAATATCTACTAAAAGTAGGTAAATTAGTTTCTTTTTTATTTTTATCTATTTTTATAAATGAAAAAAAGGAATCTGCTATTGGAAAGAATTTAACCCGGGCTGCCCGCGTGACAGGCGGGCATTCTACCACTGGATCAGCGAAGTATGGATGGTGGAGGGGAGGATAACCATCTTTTATGGCGGACAAGTTGAAAAAGTGACCATCGGAATGTAGCAAATTGGAATGGCGCCACTATAGTCAGTGGAGGGATTTTGGTATTTCTTTCCTTTTTTATTTTGTATCTATCTGTCCTTTTTCATTTTGTATCTCACTCTAATAATGCATGTTCATTGGTTGGAAAATCTCCTCTGGCTACTGTGGCGCCACCTTAAGTTGCTCCTTTTGACGGACACTTTTTAAAACATTTAGATGGTTCTCCTCCCCTCCACCATCCACACACCGGAGCTTATACACGTAGTTAAAAACTTAACCTCTTTATAACATGAGTATAGATTGATATAAATATGTCATTATTTTTCTCTTAAATTTTTGTTTCATCATAATAAAATATAGCCTATAGTACTTCTAAATGGTGTAGCTTTATAATTGTGAAAGAGTTTTTATGATCGGTTTAATATTTTCGAAGATTAGCCCTTACAAAGTTATAGTTTATTCAAGATAACCAATTCGTGTCACTTTGTTTGGGCGTTAATTTCTGAACTTTTTTTTCATATTAAAATATAGCATATAATACTCCTAAATAGTGTAGCTTTCTGATTGTAAAATAATTTTTATGATTGGTTCAGTAGTTCCGAAGATAAGCGGCTACAAACAAACAAAGTTACAAACTTTACCTTATTATAATATTATAGGTTAGTATGAGATTGAAAACAGAGATATTTGGTAGGTAGCTAATTATTATGCAATTTAATACAGGTATCTCCCCTTTGCTATGTTAATATTGTTAATCTAAGAATATTAATAGTAAGGTAACATTTACGTAGGATAACTTGGAACAGTTGGTAAATTCAATATATTGCATACATATAATATTGGTCCTATTTCTATTTTAGAAAAAATAATTTAATGATAAATGAACCGTTGGCGTCATTAAAAATGTAAGGTAAGTGATTTAAAAAAGGTCTACCTAATATTAAACAATTATAACCTGAAACTATTTAAAAAATTCAATAAATAAAAGCAAGGCAAGGCGAGGCATTATCCTTTAGCTTACAAATTTGAAATATTTAAGAATATACTACATATATTATGATATTTTGTAAAATTTTAGAAAATTACGAATTATAATTTGATAGTAAATTAATTACGACAAATTATTACCGCGCAATGAAAACGTGTAAGCCACATATATACAGAGTTGTTTTCAAGTTGATAATTTCCTTTAAACACTGTAAAAAATGAAAGAAAATATAGTTAGTATATATTCCTTTTTTTTCTGCAGGATTCACAACCAGTTTATTTTGCGAAAAAGAAAAATTGATTGGGTCATTCAAATCCCTAATTAATTTAGTTAATACAGCATAATTTTAAAGCCGGTCCTGCTTTGTAAATATTTAGAAAATAAGTTTTTCCTACGACCACTTGTGAAAATAGCAAATAGCACACTGATTTCATGCATAGAAAATGCGTTATATCACACTAGTGTTGCAAAGTATTTTACAGCACTAGTGTTGCAAAGTACTTTACAACACTGGTGTGATACATATTATGATGTCATTCTAAAAACTGCTATTGGTTTTGCAAGTGACATATTTATTGTAGTGACAGTAAAAAACTTTTTATTTACCTTAAACGGTAGAACCCAAATTAGCGAAAATCATCTTATTTTATATTTATTAAAATTTACGAAAAAATAAAAACATAAACAAAAATAGACATAACCACAAAAACAACTTTCACTGACTGGCACAGTGTTGTCAGGTAAGTAGATCAAATTAAAAATCTCCCTTCTACCTTTGAGCACGTACTTTATAGAGGCAGCCTTGCCGCTTGACCGTTCGACCTAAAGCGCCAGAGAAAAAAGCCTATAGATCAAATTCCTTCCTCTCTTTCTTCGTGTACTCAAACAACTAGTTAAATCTTTTTTTTAAACCCTAATTAAACCTAAGGCTAATACACACTTTATGAATCCACTTTCTTTTATCCATTCATAAACATTCCGACGTTGTCAAATGCTTTCCATACATATTTTGCATGGTAACTGACGTTTGGTAGTCGTTTTTTCCTTACTTTTAGGACTTTAGGTTATGCATTTACAATTTTCATATTTTTTATATTTTTCTTAAAAATATGAGGAAAAACTGTTATGTTTACTTAATTTTATATGTGATGTTCAGTTTCATTAACTCGTTTTACCAATTTTACCCCACCCAGCACCCCTTTTCACTCCCCGGTCCCGTAAGTTTATTTACTGATATTTTTTAAAAAACGGAATATTTTGGATATGCACCACTTACGTTTTATTTAGAAGAGTGTCTAAAATATGTAAGAATCGATAATTTTTAAAAAACACTTATAATAGCAGAAAACCGTATTAAACTATTAGCGTTATTACCTAACAAAACCATACAATTTTTATTAAGTGAGGGACTTTTTAAATTCCAAAATGATAAAAGTTATATAATGCTTCTGGGTAGGTGATTTTCGATGTAAAAATATTGTCAAAACAGTATAATATAGCAGTGAGGAAAAGTATATATCACACTAGTGTTGCAAAGTAAATATCACCCTAGTGTTGCAAAGTTCTCAATTGTTTTTTATTTTTCTGAACAGACAAACTTTAATTAATTTATTTTTTGGTGAATAGTTTGTGGTCGTCGGAAAAATAGTGTACAGTACTCGTGTGAAAATGACTTTCTTACACTCGTGGGCTTGTCGCACTCGGCTAACGCCTCGTGCTACAATATTCCCACTCGTGTGAAATTAGTCATTTTCCACACTTGTAATGTAATATACTATTGCGAACTGCACTAGCACACCAGCACTTTACCTACGTTCCACACTGGGTCAATCAGCCAGTTTATTATACAAATAGGCAATGCGTACAAAAGAGACAGTCTGTATGCACTGCATGTAAACCTTTCGGATTGGGTGACTGATATTGCTTGTTTTGATATTGCATTACTGGCGGATCAGTGGCGTTGCGTGCCTTGCCGAGGCCCCGTATCACAGTAAGTTAGTAGCCCCAAGAAATTTTTTGAAGACCAAAAGAAAAAGGTCTGCACTTCCTAAAAATTAATGTTTTTCCTTCAGCATTGCTTTTCTTGTCCTATTAAAAAGAAGGGCCCCACTTTCCTAATTTAACCGACAGTTTTACCACTAATGTTTGCTTACACACATTTAGGGGCCTCTATAGCCTGATATATGTATGTATGTGGCGTGAGCGGGCTTCTTACGCACTATTTCTCGAGTCGTTGAGCTGTCATGTATGCGTGTGTAAGGGATTTTGATGTTAATATATTTTAATCGACTTTTCCGCATAAAACGTTTTATCTTATTTGTATCAGGTATCTTATTCTAATTTAGGTCCAGCCTCACCTTATATTTTTGTTATTAATACGGTTCAAAACATTTTAAAAATATTACAGTTTCTTGCTAAACAGTGACGTCATATACATCACGTATTTAACCGTGTTTGAATACATCTTGGACAATGGTTTAAAAACAATATAGTTATCCTTGTCGGGCGGGCATATGGATTTAACTCATTGAAAACTTTGTTGCGTTCATTTTTTGTGAACATTTAACATAAATATAAAAGGCAAGAGAAAAATTAATACATATTAACCCTAAAAAGAAAAATCATAATTATAACCTAAAAGCTTATGGGGCTGAGACGCAACTGTTAAAAACCTACACTTTCTTGATTTTAATATTTATCTATTTCGAATACGGTTTGAACCACTCCGAGGAATGCGTTTAGCAAGAATATTTGACTTTAATCATCACACTTTTAATTTATTCTTTTGGAAATACATGCTTCGTATTCGAAGCAAATATTAAATTCTAAACACGTTTTACATTATATACATATAAAGTTTACTTCATATGTGCTTAAGTCAACCCAATTATCCTGCTTTTAACCTAGTTTATTCTAATTTCCCATCATGGGTCTGATTTTTGAATTGGGAAGTAAAATTTCTAATAGAGAGGATGTAAAATGTCTCTTTTTTTCCCTTTTTCATTACATTAGAAAAAAGGCAATTTATAAAGAAAATAAAGAATTTTTTTTAGGGAGCGCATACCGCTGTCGACACTGGCGTTTGTCAAAATCAATTTTTAGGCTATGAAACATACAGAATAAATTGATAAAAAAATATGATTTCCTTTTATAAAAAAATCCAATATGTAGTTTGCTTGTGAGTCTTTGTAAATAACTGCCAATGTCTTTACAGAAAACTTTTTAAATCTTTACAAACTCTATATCGTTGGTTTAAAGGTAAAACTCACTGTGACATTTTTATGGTTCGTTGAATAACAACGATTTTATACAAAATTTGTTATTAAAATGAAAAATCACTATTTATTTTAACGATAATAAATTGTTATTCCTGTCAACGTGACCCAGGTAATCCGTTTACTTTTCTCAAAATTAATTTAGCAAATCTTTGTCCTTATTCACTGTTGACGTATCGTGTCCATGATATTTTTTTTTTTTTGAAATTTATTGAGCTCTCTTTTATTATTAATATAAGAATAAGCGCATTTTGCATGACCGTAAAAACCCACCTTTGGACCAAAAGCACCTACCTATGTTGCCAAATTTTCAAAAAAATCTCCGTTTTCTTTTAACGTCTAAGGTACTATTGACCGTGGTATACCCTGTATATCGCACAAATTAAAACTAACTTTTTAGAACGGTAAGAAAAAGTTTTATTTAATTAAATAAAAAAATTGTTATAAATTTAAACTTTAAAGTTTAATTTATGGGTATTTTAAGTTCAAAATAACTTTTTAAATAGAAACCTCCATTTTGAGTTGCAGCTAAAAAAATGTCGATTTTAAAGTTCCAAAAAGTTATAAGTAAAAAGTCGCAAGGTAACATAACAAATTTGTAGCTTAGGAAGTGAGGCGGAGTCTCATTAATTGTCTTTTTTTTTTTTTTTTGAGGCACACAGAAGAAAAAAAAACGAGTTATACTACAAAATTAATAAAATTCATTTCACTAAATAAAAACTTTTTCCATTTAAAATCATAAAATAATAACGGACAAAAGAAAACACTTTCAAACTTTTCTATGAAATATTAATGGTTACTTGAAACTAAATACTTTAAACCAGTAGTTAAAAGTTGTGGTTTGGACTAGATTAATTTTATTTGGATAATGTTTTTAAAATGCTTACCCAACCTAATGATGAAATATAATAATCCTCTTGCTTTGTCTAGCCGGGGATAGTTATAATTTAATTATAGCTCTAAATGAAATAGATTATGGTTAAAAATTTAAAACACTTTTCTACAAAATAAAACAAATTATTTTTCTGGCAGTGGGTAAAAGTTACAGTAACACCACCATAAAAATATTTTTTACATTATTAACTTACACACTTTTTATTTTTAAAAATAAGAGTAAGTAACTACTGGGCATTTTTTATCTTCTAGATTTAAACTCGCCCTGTACAATACCAAACGGAGTTAAACTTTGTATTTTTTAGTTTTGGACCATGCGAACAGTTTTCTCATAATTTAGTTCCAAAATTTAAAAATTTTGGTTCATATATATTCTATTGTAATACCTATCCTAGGCCACACTGTACAGTGTTTAAAGGAAAGTACCAACCTAAAAATATCCCTGTATACAGTATGTCCCAACTCTCTATATACACGAAATAGCTTTGCCCTTGTACAAGGTACAAAAAGACAGTAGCATCCTGTATAATATAATGCTGTTTTTTAAAATGACAATATACAGGGTATTTCATTTTGATGAACCAGAACTAACCCTGTATACAGTATGTCCCAACTCTCTATATACACAGAAATAGCTTTGCCCTTGTACAAGGTACAAAAAGACAGTAGCATCCTGTATAATATAATGCTGGTTTTTTAAAAATGACAATATACAGGGTATTTCATTTTTGATGGTTTGACGGGGTATCTCGAAAAGTGTAAGAAATTTAACAACTGTAGTGAAAATAATTCATCCTATCTTTAAGCGTTAATTAAAATTTATGAAGCCAATAAAAACCCTCAATAAATTTACTAAATGACCAGACTGACCTTAAAAACAACACGTTATTTACAGCTTTATAAAAATTTAGGATAGGCACTCTTATTAAAAATGTGTTAACCATTTTGTACGTTTATATATATACACAACGTCGTCAAAATATTTACAGCGTTGTATATCCCGACGCCGTTGTGTATGGCAAGGTCCTGTGTAAAGACGCCATGAGAGAGTTGATATATATATATATATATATATATATATATATATATATATATATATATATATATATATATATATATATATATATAATTTATTTATCTTTCTTAAACCATAAACCATATTATATAAAGAAAGAACAGCAAGCTGTCAATGACAAACAAGATCTGAGAAATCTAAGCCAAATCTACCACAATTTAATTTATTAAAAACAGCTTTTATCCAGGTTAAAACCACGACAAACTGTATAATATTTCAACAAAATTTTTCTATCTGTATAATAATATAGTAAATAAATTCAACCAAAACAATTTCTTTTTATTTTAATGATAAAAAAAAACATAAAAATAACAACCTTCTTGCTTCCTTAAATATAAATTAAAAAAAAAGATTTCCTACAATAGATACTCTTTTATTTTTATTAAATTAAAATAAGATGTAAGCCTATAACAATCTTTTTCGAGGTGCGTCTCTGTAAAATTAGTGTTATGTAAAGTTTTTTTAAATGTGTTGTAATGTATTATTTTAATTTGTGATAAAAAATAGTAATTTTTGTAATTGTTTGTAGGTTGTTGCCTGAACGCAATATATATTTTTGAAAAAGCTCACTACGCTGGGCGAAACGTCAGATGTTAGCTATGTAATGAAGTAGTTTTAATTATTAACAAAAAAACCTATACACAAGAAAAATAAATAAATAATAAATATATATATATATATATATATATATATATATATATATATATATATATATATATATATATATATATATAGAAATATATATATATATATATACATGTAACATAATGTTTATAAATAGTAATTTGTCTCATTTTAGTTAAGTTATAATAGTAATTTATGTAACAAGTGCATAAAGTGATACTTTTTTACGGATGGGAAGTTTGACAGAACGAGTCGTTAGGCGAGTGCGGCAATCCCTTGAGACACTTATTGCATATGTTACATACTACATATTTTCCACGACCGTATTAAAATTTCCCAAAATACCATTTTATACATGTTTTATTTATCTAAACTTATTAATTTTAATTTTTGCAGCACGGCCATTATATTGCAACAAAAAATCATAGCCTCCCTATAGTGACACATGAACTAAAAGAAATAATGACAAAATTAACGGTGACATGACCGTTTGGTTCAGTTGATGTCGCGTTTTCTAAATTGATATTTAAGTCTATTGTGTAAGCATTGAAACAAAACACTAATTCAAAGTGTGAAAAAAGCTGCGAAGGGTTAAAAAGTTACTTTTTTAACACTTTATGTAGTGTACTTAAATGGAGTACTTTACCTTGTTAACGATTAAAAAACAGTATTTTTTTAAGGTCGTGAAAAAAAACCTAAAATAGCTTAATCTTAATTGTGTAGTTTTTCGTAGATTATTGTAGTGTTAAACTACTACACTTGTTTTTTCTTTTAAAATACTCTGTATATTTTTTGCGTTTATTAGGTTTTCTTTGAGCTTTAAAAAAATATAAACAGGGTGTTCCTTAAATACATGGTAATATTAAAGGAGGTGATTGTGGGACTCATTAAAAAAAAAAACAACTTCCTATGTCCTAAACGTCCAATTAAATTTCAAAAAAAAATAATAAATAAATATCTTAAATATTCTTTACCCAATTTTATTTTAATTTGACAATATTATTAATGGCATTAAGGGGGTAATCTATTACTAGCTTAATTACATTTATTAAGTTCAGTGGCATCTCGAGGGGCAACTGAAGGAATATGTTTAACACAAAAAGAGTACGCCACTAACTGTGTAAATGTGTGTAAAATTTATGTGCTTTTTTAGATTAATAATAGTATTTTCCAAAACCCACTTTTTGGTTACTTTACTTTAAAATTTTATTAAAATCAACTTATATTTTAAGTTATTTAAATTACCTTGGAGGTTAACCTTTAAAAAATATGACTTTATCATGAAGAAGCAATACTACACAAAACGTTTTTTTTACTAAATAAAAATATTTTAAATACATATTATAGAACATTAAAAATTAAAGGTATTTTACTTGAACCAAGAATGTTTATAATAAAGTGATGTCTAATATGCATATATTTTATTTTCATTCAGTATATTATATTATTAATATTGTTATTATTGTCGTGAATAGTGCTTTTCTCTAATTAAGTCATATTTTTAAAATTGTCAATTTTTGTTATGCTATTTATTATTATTATAATGAAACTTTTCGAACTGTTTTATAAAAAGTACATACATATATTTTGAGGCCTAAGGAATTTAATTAAAATTCTTAAGTTTAAAATGTAAAAGTTAATTTTTAATAAAATTGCAAGTTGGGGGAGTTTAAAAAACTGGTTTTATAAAATGATTGGTATATTCTGTCATGGCCGTCTATTAAAAAGCCAAATTTTGGGAAAATCCCAATTTTTAATAAAATTTAAAATTAAAAATACATACACGTATATATTCTTAAAAGGTGAAGAGGGTATTTAAAAACTAAAAGGCTTAATAAACATAAATAAATATATCCAAGTTGTTTCATTAGAAAAAACACAAACAACAAAGTGTTGTCTTATTTTCTTAAAAACAGTCCAATTTAGAATATTTTAAGTTTTTTCATCATTTTAATGGATCGAAATAGCCATAAACTGTTTTTACTACAGTTCTTTCCTCAAATCAAAAATCAAAGTCTCTAATTAGAATTTTTGTATTCTTTACGGTTTTCGAGATACCCTGTACTTATTACCGGTAAAACGTAAAGAAAGAAATCATTTGAATTTAAAATATTTTTTTATTAGTTCTGTTACTGTCAAAGTGAGAAATAATATAAAAACATGGAATATACCCTATGTAGATTACCTACTTTTTAATTGCATAATATAATT
This sequence comes from Listronotus bonariensis, assembly GCA_014170235.1. NCBI lineage: Eukaryota > Metazoa > Arthropoda > Insecta > Coleoptera > Curculionidae > Listronotus > Listronotus bonariensis. Next base: position 25,211 of record JACEGR010005676.1, read on the forward strand.
TACACATTGTAAAACGCTGCATTAAAACTTAAATTTAAGTTATATTAATTAAAACCATAATAAAAACAAAAAAATTAAAAACGCAAAAAAATAATAAAACACAAATCATTGACCTTTTAAATTATTACTTTTTCTAACGAATATATCTCATATAAATAGAAATAGTTTAATTGATCCTTAAAATCAATTTAAAATATATTTTTTGAAACCTATCATAAACAAACTAATAAATAGCCTTGTTTACAAGAATTGGAACAAATGTGTCTTTCGAGGCTTAAATGACATCACGCATATTTTTTTTTGTTTCAAAAAATTGGCATTTAAGTTGGCTACTAAAATCTAACTTAAATACTAAACTTAAACCCTAATTTAATTGTGTATTAAAAAAATATGTCCTTGATTGTTCCCAGTCCTAATTAATTTTTGCGGAATAAACTAAATAATGTCCTTTTATAAAAATATTATTTAAGGCCAATGGTTGGCAATCCCTAAAAATTGCTGGGGTCCCCTGTAAGGCGGGACCAGAAAAATACAGTAGAATGTTCGGAGAGGACCTTTTATTTTGGTCCTCAAAATTATCATGTGTTAAAAAAAATTTGGTCACCCCTAAAAATCTTTGGCCACTTCTATAATAAAAAGCTGGCGTCGCCACTGTTTGAGGCCGTATCGTTTTTAAATTACTTTAAATAATTTCTTTTGTATTTTATAAAACGTTAATAATTAAGTAGGTAAGCCAAATTAAGTACAAAAATTATATTAAATTAAAAATAAATTGGTTTGTTTAGTGCGGGTAATGAATCAATCAAAACTTATCTTTTTCTATCCGACTTAACAGAGAACAAGTTGCCCTTAGTCTCCAAAACTTTACTTATAAGAAAATAAAATTGCTGCTGTTTTCGTGCCTACAAGTTTTAAAGAGCGTATAATTTAAATTGAAAGAAACATCCACGCTTTTGAATGAAAACAATTTCGAACGGAAGTGATGAATCTTAAAAAAGAATCTACAAAAAAGAAAAAAGGATGTAATTTTGCGTTATTATGTAAGGGAACGAGCGCCGTATTTTCCTTGAAAGTAAAATGACAACCTTGGCCTTTAGGCGATGCAAATACTTTTTCTTTGGTGGTCTGACTAGTTTTCAATATTAAAGAGCAAACTTAAGAACAAATATATATTTTTTTAAATTTTAAAACCTAAAAAAAAATTATACAGGTTGAGCTAAATAACGTAACACATAGGAAATGTGAGGAAAGAGACAATTTAACTAAATCCTGGCATGTAAACATGCGTGACTAAAGCTGCGTACAGAGTAGCTTTCCAGTGACGAAAATTTTTGTGCGTCCGGCTCCAGGGCTTGAAGCTCTTGATCTGCTATAAAAAGTTAAAGAACGCATTCTTAGACAAGGAAAGAGAGATAACTTTAAGAAATTTTAAAATTTCGTGTTTTCAAACCTTTCTTGGCTTTATAATAATAATCTCTTTTTAATTTCTAATTCCATTTTAAACAAATAATTTTTAATAATCCATTCTTAACCATAAAAAGCACGTTTGAAGCACAAAAACCAGAAGAGAGGCTGGTGCATAAGGGGCAAGGGGAAAGAAAATCAATCAAAGTAGTTCAGGTGCATAACACTTTCCGTTACTGGAACGCCATAAAGTGGAATGAAATGCTCCTAAGCTACTCGGGAGCGCTCTATATGCGTCACAGGAAAGCCACTTAGATATGTACCACAAGCCCAAGATCATTAGACTAAAGGTTGCCTCGTACATCCTAGCCAATCAGTGCGTAGCAGTCTATTACGTCACATATGTATCGCAGCTGCTAGTTCGTTGACGTCAACGTAGCAAACAAGGACGTCTAGACGGATAATATTATGAGGACGAAAGAGCGCGATATAGAGTATTTAAAAATCAGCCAGAATTACCCTGTTAAATAATTTATTATTAAGAAAATTTGTGTTTAATTAAATTCTACGTTAGGTAATAAATAGGTAGATAAAAACTGGAATTGACAGCATTTAAAAGTTTAATTTTTTCTGACAAAAATGTTTTGGCTAAAATAAAATTGTATCAGATATCTACGAGGTTTGGTTAAATACGTAACTTTTGCTCAAGAATAAAGTACCTGTATTCTTGCTAGTATCGGATTTTTTATAAAAAAAAGATGTTTAGAATTAAAAATTATTTTTAAATATATCATTTTGTTTATTTATAATTTTTTTGTGACTACTAAAAAATTGTGTAGTGTGTAGTTTGTACATGAGATCATTCCACATTGTAATAGTAAATTTAATAAGTTTATTTAATTTGCCTTATACAATTTATAATTATTAAAAATGTTGCACTAATATGCGAAACTTAAATATTCACCACTATCGCAAAAATATTTAAATAAGTTTTTTCTAGTAAGTAAACAAGTTGCATATTTGAAAGGTATTTTTAATTTTAAATAACTAACAAAAACAAAAATTATACTTTTAGCCAAATCTCGAAGATGACTTATATAACATCTGATAATTGCATTTTAGGTTTTGGTCCATACAGAACTTTTTATAAAGAAGAACTTTATTTCATAAAATTAATAATAACAAAGTTTCCCTTATAACGCAAATTTACCTAGACATACTGTACAAAAAGACATAATTAAAAATTGTAAAACTTTATTAAAAATTTTAAATAATAAAACATAGGTTATTAATTTTACAATCAAAAATAAAACACACATAAAAGAAAAATATTTTTATTTCATAATTTTACTGGAAGGAAAAAACCAAGGATTTCTCCTTCTTTTTTGCCTTTTTGCGGTTGCTTTTGCAAGTAGCTATATAGCGAATCATTTCACCCATACTAAAAAGTAAAAAAATACTGTTATGATCTAGTATACATAAAAAAACTTTCCGTTGTTTATCTTTTAGAGGCAGCTAATTTTTGAGCCAGAAATGAATATTTGGGTTTATTGTTGGCCCAAATGCTTTACAAAAGTCCAATGAAATAAAATTAACAATAAAATTACCAAAAATCGCACAAATGCACAAATTACAAGTCAAAACACGAAATACACTATTCAAAATTAACGAGCAAAATACATATGTGACGTCATGCTGACGTATGGTCCGCCATGTTGCAACGCTTACGAGGCAACCTTATCTAGTCCAACGGACCAGACAAGCGTCGCTGTACGAGGTCCGCAGACACCACCGTTTGCCCCCCACCCCGCCCAGATCCGGGACTGCTTTTAATACTTATTTTTTCTTAAATACGGCAACAATTGACATATAGCGTATTAGACGTTTTTGATGTAACTGTATTTTTAAAATTTATTTAAATACGGTACTGACTCAACGTCCTTCAAACGGAAAAGCGGCGATAAATTCACATGATTCTGCCCGATACTTTGTTTGGCGCCAGGCGCGTTTTCCTTTGATTTGATTGCGCACAAACTCATTTTTCGCCCATGAATTGTAACTTTTGTTTCGCGCAGATAACCAGCATTGGCTATGGCTATCCATCGAGATCAGTGATAAATCTACGTTCATGGTTATAAAATGTATCTCTTCACGAATTTTTTCTTTGAGTTAGGGAAGTATTTGGGGACGAGTAGAAAACAATTTCTTACCCATCTTAAAATTGAATTTCTTGTTAGCACTCACTGGCAAATTAAATTTACGTCGAAAGTTTCTCTGAATTGGCACAATGGACTGCGTCGGGATAAACGATTCTACAGCAAAGATCCATTGATTGTTTGGCAAATTTGGCATGGTAACACAAAATTTCCAACAGGAAACTTCAGTTTTATCACTATTTGACGTTTGTCAAATAAACGATATTTCCATGGCAATCTTTTCATAACAGTTCAATCCTATTACCGGACCTTGTATTTGTAGTATTAATGTGTTAATTTAGCCTTAACTGGATTAACTTTATTAAGTCTAGTGGCGTCTCGCGATGCCTTTAACCGAATATTGTTTAAAAAAAATGTACGCCACTGGTTCCGTGCTTTTTTTTATTCTTTTAAAATTAGTTAAATAAAAATAAAGCTTCAGTTTTCTGGAAACAAATAAAATACACTGTACTTAATAAAATTATTTAGTTTAAAAATAAAATTATTTTTATATGCCAATATGTCCTAATTCTTTTGTTACTTAGTTATTTGTTGATTTCATTAGGTCAATAAATCTAAAAAAATAAGAAAACAATTCTTTTTGTTTACGGTGTGGTTTAGAAATATGCAATTTAGGGGATTTTTTTTCGAAAACTGAACAAGATACTATTAAATAACAAAAAGAGTACCCATTTTTTGCCCAATTTAAACAAAGTATAAAAAATATTAAAATATAAAATATTAAAAAAATAAAATAGTAATAATTAAATAAAATATAATTAACTTAAAGCTAAAGTTTTTACAGCTTTAAATACCTCTACTAAAAAAATTTTTAATTAAAATCGGATGGGAAAAATTGAACATAATAATATTCTTTTATATATACATATATCCGGAGATAGACACTATCCTAAACAGATATTAGATTGCTTATAATTGGTGTATATTTTATTTTTTTCTTTCTGTTTTAAAAAACTATTTGTAACAGACAAGAAAAAAATCTAAGAGAAGCCAATAAATTTTACACGTTTTATCGTTACGTTAAGAATACAAAAGGTCATTAATTACTTTTACATAGAAATGAACGAAACATGTTTAATTTATAAAAGTTTCTTTATCCAGGAAGAAAATCTTTACAACTGCAATTTTATTTTAGCTCCTTTGTCAGAGTAAAATCTCGATCGTGCTGTTAGTCCAGTCATTTGGTAGTTTTACCAAAGTTTTCCGGGAGTTTTAAAAATGCGAAATTTTGTATCTGCGCCGCTTTTGTCTCCATATTGAAAAAATGGCGCGTAATAACACTTTCTTTACAATATCTCCTCTCCAACCCATTTTACGAAAAACATTTGTATACAAAATTAAACAATTTATGCATTTACAATTTTTTGGTAAAATCAATACTTTTCGGTGTACAAGCGCCACAAAGTTTTATTTATATACTTCACCTAGTTTTTTCGTGTATTTCTCTACAATAATTTTAAATTATCTCAAGTATTAGAAAAGTAGACATAAGTAGCCTTGTTGTCGGCTTTCTCTCTCTTGACCGACGAAACATCTGTCGGTAGATCTGAAGAAAAGTATTTAGTTAAGGCCGTCCAGGGCCGTGCCTACTGGGTGGTGCAAGGCACCAGGGCGCAACAACGCTGCAGGGGCGAAAAAATTTAAAAGAAAGACATCCAAATCACGGAATTCATAATTAAATGAAATATGGCCGGCATTTTCAAAATAAACACTATGTTGTTAGAAAGAGACTTCTGTGTAGAATTTTAATATAAAATAAAATAGGGATGTTTCCATTTAAAATGTTGGAAAATCTCGATTTTTTTCTCATCAATTAAATTAAAATTTAAAATAACGAAATGTAAGTAGTTTATTGTTTTAGTCCGTCTTCCTTCCATGCATTGACAAAAATTGCCCATAAACGTTTGACCCTGACATTTATTCAGATATACAGTGTGTTCTAGACGATAATAATAGTGGCGCTAGCCGCGGCTTGTGCAGTAGTTCTTATGAATCCAAAAAAAAAAGACTCAGTGCCCAGTGTATAAAATCAGCTTTAAATAAATACTTCCCTTTGGTTCTACCAACAGATGTTTCGTCAAACCCTTAAGTAGGCGCGCGAGGCTCAAATTGACCCCTGCTCTACAATTAAAAAAATCTCTAGGTACCTTCCGTAAACCTCATTAGGTATATGCTCATAACAAAATAGAAACAACACCATTTATTCAAAAATTTTACGTTTATTCCGGCTGGGTCAATTTGACCCCCACGCGGCTCCTATTGTTACAGTTTTGAGCAATATGTAAATCGAGTTGCGGGACGTTCAGGGAGTCGAAAAAGATAAATTATTTTTCCCCGTATAAGCATATAAGGGTAGGGGGACCCAAGAGGGGATTTCGGGATTTACTACAGCGCGGCAGATTAATATACCGGAGGACGTAAAGAAAACAGATGGCTACAAAGAAAAACGTCATATTAATATTTTTGAGCGTGGCTATTTTTTAATTTTGAATAAAATAATTTAGAGGTAACGAGAAATATATAATCCGATACAACCAGAACGATTTTCATAGGCCAAAGTAATAATAGTATTTATTTAACATATTTAGAAGTCTAGCCACTTACCCCACATAAACGAATAAAAAGGCATACATTATATAACACTTTTTTCTTCTTATCTTTTAAGCTTTGCAACCCAATAGGTCTCTATGACGCTCGAGTAAATCCCCGTTTAGCATCGTGGGCTCCCCTATTATAAGCAACCAATGTGCAAACGACATATGAAAAAAAAAAAACCGATTCAGACTAAACTCCTACTTCATTTGGTTTTATAAATATTTTTAGGACTTTTTCCAGGGAAAATTACTTTTTTAGTTTTATTTTATGTTTCCAGGCCAAATGTAAAAATTCTGTAAGAAGTATGTAAATTATTATATTTTTTTAAATTTAATAATAAAGGTTTAATTACGATACTAATTCTTGGGCCTATATAATCTATGTGTACTCAATAATAAAATTTAGTTTTTTATTTTTCTTGCATTGCCATCTTATAAATCAGCGTTTAAAAAAATAACGACTTCAATTAAAATTACAATTAAATGTTTAAATACAAGGTACTATTTTTCTGGACAAATTTATTATTTAATTAGTCATACATTGAAGATAAAGAAAATGCTCCCAACTGAAAATATAATTTAGCAGTTTAAAAATAAATACAAAGAATGTTTCGATGTTTACGGTCGGAGGTATGTTTAACCCCACGCACCTACCAAAGGGTTAGGGTCAAGAGAGGGGACCCGACAACAAGGCCATTCATAACCCTTATACCTGCTTTAAGAATACCTGGGATAATGGAAGATAATTGTAAAAAATACAGGGTGTCTCAACAGTAACTCAACCGACAAACTCTAAGGGGTGATTTTACAATGAAAAATAAAAAAGAAACTTTTTATGAACATATGTCCTATATGTTAGTTTTTGAACTACAGGTTGTTAAAAATTTTATAAAATAAAAGTAACGAGTAACAAATTTGTTCTTAGCTAAACGAGAATAAAAAAAAATAGAAAAATGCAGTGGCGTACCATTTTTTCTAAAAAAATATTTATCCTAAACCCCTTATGGACGACACGAAAAATGTCTTCTGATGCATAGAAGATGTCTTCCAATTTTTTAAATTATTTTAATTGGTATAATTGTTATAATAAAAAAACGTTTTTTTTTTATTATTTTTAACACCCTGTAAATCAGTGCTGGATTTACCAGCAGGATGAGTAGGCTGAAGCCTAGGGCGGAAAATTTTTTAGGGCGCGGCGGATCATAAATTGGAATTTTTTTGTTTTGTCCCTCAAAAATTGTTTTGCATTCATAGAGGGTTGTGAAGTAGATATTTAAAATTAGGGGCGGCAAAAATGTTAATCCTTCACTGCTGTAATTCAAACACTAAGACGTTTAGGACATATGTTCATATGAAGTTTTTGCTTATTTTTTATTGTAGAATCACTTCTTTAAAGTCTGTTGAGTTACTAGATAGCCATATGAAAAAACATGGTGATGTTAATGAATAATACTTTAAGGTGCTCGTACACCAAATATTATTTATGTTACAAAAAAAAAATTGTAAATACATAATTGGTACAAAACTTTCTGTAATTTAATTTTGTGAAATTCGTTTAAAAGGAGACATTTTAAAGAAACGCTTATAAGGCGCCATTTTTCTTATATGGCGGCGCAAATGCGAGGTGGACAAGTTAAAATTTAAAACAAGCATTCCAAAATTGATAAAATTTTTAATAAATAAATAAATTTATAAACATAGACGATAGATGTAAGATCGCTTACAATATTAAAACTACAAGCAAATCTCATTTAAAGTAAATCTTTGACATCAAACACCAACAACTTGACGTAGAATTATATGCGTTTTTATATTGCACTCAGATTTGACATTTAAAAATGTTCAGATTTAATTAAATTCCGTAGTAATTCCTTACCTGCTTTATATTTATTTGATATGTAAAAGAACAAAGTGTGGAGTAAATAGGGATAAATTTTGAAATACCAAAATATATACACTATTGGGTTTTTATTTTTTATGGTAAATTTTACTGAAAGATGTGTACATTATTATTAATAGGATTATTTTATTTTATTTACAGATTTTTTAAATATCTTCAGGTTACATACTTTTAAAAAATCTGAGTGTCTGTTCATGTATTTGTTTTAAAATTAGGGCCGTATAAAAAGACCAAAAATCATTTAAGGTAATTTTTAGGTTTTTTGCATCTTTCTGTAAATAACAGAAACATTTTATTTTTTTCCACTTTTGTACCTTTTACCCATAGGAAAAAAGTTGTAATAAGCATTCAATTATTTTTTCAATGTCGTTACTTGGGTAAAATTTATTTCAAAAATACCGGGTGTCAATACATTTATTAAACAACCCATAACCTTCAAAGTATTAGACATATTACAATGAGACTCGATATAAATAAATGGTTTGTAGGGTTAGTTAGATTAGTCAAAAAAATCTTTTATTTGAAAAGTTTAATATTAGTTAGATACGAAAATGTCATTTAGCCAAACTGTTTTATTTCTATCTTTTATATTAGTCACTAAATCTTTGCGATTGTATTTTTTTACCTTACTTAGGGTCTCTAGATTAATTTGCATCTAATCATGACCACCTAGATGCAATATTTACAATAGTTTTAGAAAAATTAAGTAAGTTTAAATTTTTTTAAAATGTCACATTCTGACTTGGAATTGGATTAGGTATCCAAAAATAATAAAATATATAGGGTGCTCCTCTTAAAAATTTAAAATTGGAGCCATTTCGGTTGGATATAGCTTATATATAGTTTTTGAGAGTTGAGCAGGTAGAGATTAGTAAAAGAAATACTGCATGTTAACATCTTCCTGATAGAATGACATATCGTTCTCGCATTGTCGTTGCTTTAGTCGGTCTCCTTCTAATGCATTGGCAAAAAATGCCCAAGAACGTTTTAAAGAGGCACAGCGTGAAAACATGTATTTTCGCTTTTTTTTGGTTGAAATAAACTACGTACTTCAGAAGCAATAATGGTGGACAGACGGATATAGAAATATTAGAAAAGTTTTATCGATCTTTGACCGAACCTGAACCGGCAGTAGCAGATACCTAGTCCCATTTTGATATGTCTAATACTCTAGCAGTTATGAGTTGCCTATTAAATTCGTTGACACCCAGTATAGAATGCCCTCTATAATATGGCCCATTTTGGTCCTAAAGAACTGTAGAACAAATAAAGTTATTAAGATTTAGTGACGAATTAAGCACAAAGGCTAAAACAAAAAACAAAATGCATTTTGTTTATGGTTTATACACAGGAGGACCTTTTTTTGCTCCTAAAGAATTTTAAAGGTCGCATTGCAGAAGAACCCACCGGAGTGTATTGCTTAGACCGCGTCCAGACTTGTTAAAATTCGCCAAACATTTGTCTAAACTAACCAACTTTTTGCGCGCTCCTTTGATGCAAAAAAAAACGACAAGTTCCGAATCACCGACCAACCATTTGCCAAGCCCTTTAAACGACGTTAATTCCGTTTACGTCCACGTCCGCGGTATACGGCGTAGAGCGGCACGGCGATTTGTTGTAAGTCTGAACGCGGCTTTAATGCATCAAATAGTTTTAGGTTTAAATAAAATGATTGCATGGGAATTAAAAGTAATATTTGACAATAAAAATTTGCCACATACAACCTTCTGTAACCTTGTATAGATCTTTTCAAGGAAGTTCAATGTTTCGTCACATTATAGGTAACGTCATATCGAAATTAGGACACTTCGTATATTGTGACATACATTATACCAAAAAAAAAAAAATTGACGTATTAATTTTGATGTTAGAATATTTATTCAACTGCTTTATTTGATTTATAAAACTTTAAACTTATGAAGATTAAAATATTTGTAGCTTACATTAAATACCACACTTACGGGTAATAGAGTTTACCTTCTTTTTCTCCATAACCATTTGAAAATTTACCATCTTCAAAATAAGAGCTTGTTCGGCTTCTGTATATCGTTGCTGCATATTTTTTTATTAATGACGTATATTAATTTAACTAATACTTTACAGTAATCGCATATTAATATCACAAAAGAGCATTTAATATTCAAAATTGTTTTAAACAAATGTTGCAGGTTAAATTTACGTTCGCAGTACGTCCAAATATGTAGCTCTGGATTGTTGGTTAGTTATTAAAAAATAGGTACTGAACACTTGTAATTCTCCTATTTACTCAACTTTTACATAAAAATTAATGAAAATACTTGAGATGTCTAAAATATCAAAAAATGACTCTGACAGTTATCGACATTTGATTGCTAAGTAAAGAATTATATTAGACTTTTGTCAATGACGTAATTTTTTTGTCACTCTTAGTATAGAGGACATGAAGCGAGAACAACAATGTATGACGAAACATTGAACATCCCTGAAAAGATCTATTAAAAACTAAAATTAAGCGACTTGACAACGTTGCAGTTGCAAATTTAGAACATAATGATGTTTTAGTAATTAAGTTTTGCTTTCTGTTGTTGCAGTTGATATTCTATTTTTTAAAGAATTTTTATGATTTATGGGTTAAATGTAACAAAAAATTAGAAAATTGTTTGTCCATAACTAGTGTTAAGCGTTTAATGATTGCCACCATGGAAATTCAGCAATGAAGCAAAACGTGCGAAGTCAGTTTTGGGTTATCTGCAGTTTAAGTCTAAATAACGAAGAACTAACGCTTTACGGCTATATATAAAGTTTCTCGATACACTGACTATTATCCTACTTTGTGGTATTTAGGTTGTCAGACAATGATGCCTAATATTTTTCGTAAAATTTAGTAACTTATCAGGTAATTTATGTAAATATTCTTTGCCAAATTGAATCTAGGTACCCATTTTTATCAGCTGTTTGACCGAATTACAATACTGTGCTCCTTAATTTGAATTCCCAATATGAAGCAAATTTTCATTATCATATAACACTTTTAATTCTCACGCAATTAATTTTAGGGGTTATTAAATCTACTTTTTTCTTAATATCCTACTTTTGCTACATTGTTTTAAAGAAAAAAAACTTAAATTGTAGAACAAGATATATAGTGTTCCATTTACAATAACAAAGTTGTTACTTTATTATTATTAATTAAAAAAAAAAAGTTATTCCTAATAAAAAGTTCTGCATGGTCCGAAACACAAAAGCAACCATCACATATCAAATTGTATCAGTCATCTACGAGGTTTGGCCAAAAATGTAATTTTCGCTTAGGAGGAAAGTACCAGTATTTTTGTTAATATCAAACATTTCTATAGAGACAAGATGTTTAGAATTAAAAATGACTTTGAAATATGCAATTGTGTTTATATAAAAAAAATATTCTTTTTTTCTGCGATTATGGTGATAATTTAGGTTTGTACATTTGTGCACTACTTTTCATGTTTATAAATATTATAGGACTCTTTTAAATAAATTATTTTATTATTTATTATTAATTAAATTTAATGTATTGTGGTTAAAACACAAAAAAATACAATGCAGTAATGTACAAACCTAAATTTTTGTCGATTTTTAAAGAAAAGAAAAACAATTTTTTTCTTGAAAATAAAAACACAATGCATATTAAGAACTAATTTTAAATCTTTTCGTTATAACTTTTTGCGATATTAGCAAAACTACAGGTACTTTACTCTTAAGCGAAAATTACATTTTTGGCCATACCCCGTATATGACACAATTTGATATCTGATAAAAGTATTTTCGGTTTTGGACCTTGCAGAACTTTTTATAAAGATTAACTTTTTTCGTAAAATTATTAATAAAAAAGTTTTCCATATGACGCCAATTTACGTAGACACACTGTATGGGAAAATCGGCCATTTTGTTTTTGTCTAAACGGCATGTCAACAGGCTTTTCACAAAACCCGCATCTCGATAACTTTTGACCACCTATGTGTTTTTCGCGATTAAAGTGAGTTAAAGTATAGTCGAGTACTCTGTATTTATTACCAAATTTTTTTTTAGAGTAATAATTTTGCGATTTTAAATTATTCTGCATATCATGTAGTCCAGAGTCAGGAGGAGGCGGCAATGGGGGCAATTGCCCCCGTAGAAGACCAAAAAAGTCCTCTTAAAAATGAGTTGCTTGCTGGGGGTGGCGCCTAAGCCGCTTTGTTTACATATCTGGAGTCCTTTTTTTGTTTTTTTTGACCGCTTTTTGCTTCCAGCCCTGGACTTAAGTCTATCCTAAGACGCACTGTATTTAGGTAAGAACATCCCAAGACTACTACTAATTTCCCATTTAACTTTAGAAGTTAGATAAGAGGTTTGTGTTTGCTTATACCAACAGAGGGCAAATTTAATATCAAGGTCTTGTCTGTGTCAGAAAATTTTATCCTATCATAACAAACTTTGTTTTTAAAATAAAACAAATTATATACTAAAAGTTATTGCCCTTAGGTGCAATTAATTAGTATTTTAATTTCTCTATTATCCCTTAACAGATGACACTTAATTATTTGTAAGTTGCATTTCACCTTAAAATACACACCTGGAGAAAAAAACAGACAAACAAAATTTAATACCATTTTGCTTTTTTAAACGTTTTTAATTATCTTTAGGCCCTGTTATAGCCCTTTCCATCAACAATAATATTTAATATGGGGATTAGGTATTAAACAGAAAAGAATCAAATATTGCCTGTAAAAAGATCTTTTAAAAACTAAAAAAATATTACAATTGTCGTAGTTATCTTCAGTGCCTAATTAAGACTTTTTGATGATGCCCTAAGCAGCTTACTTCTGTGGTGCCCCTAGACATTAAATTTTTGAGAAGCAAAACAGAAAAAAGCAACAAAACGTTCTCTTTACAACATAAAAGATTTCTTTTCACTAACAATCCTTTTAAAGATCCAATAAAAATTAGGTCTTCACTTGAAAAGCAAAAAAACAAAAAACAAAAAAGTGCCCCCTTTGTGGTACCCCCACAACATAATGTCCTAAGCAGTTGCTTAATCTGCTTATAGGTTGATCCTAAACTGGTTATCTTTATTAATTTCGAAAATATGACCATTCAAATCTCAAGTTTTTTCCCTTAAGCCAAATACTGTGACAATACACCGATTAAACACAAAATTATTTATTAAAAAAAAACTAAAACCGGAAAAAATGTTTGAAACCCTGTATCTCCGATATCATCCACTTTTGGACTAAGGTATGTTAGGTTGGATCGTCATATTTTAGCCGCAGAAATATGTGGTAGTATTTTTTTCTCACCTTTTAGAGACACCCTGTATAAGAACTTCTTGTCTTAAAATAACTAAAAGATTCATTTGGTAGGTTTAATATCCACACTTAATTATATTTTATGTATATGAAAAAAACTACTACCAAAACTGAGTTTCAAAATCAATGGGCTTATTCAGAACTCAGCCGCTTAGCCGCTGGGTCAGCGGAGTGTCAAAACTGTCAAATTAAAGTAATGATTTTATTTTGACCGTTTTGACACTTCGCTTACCCAGCGGTTAAGCGGCTAAGTACTCCTTAATGAGCCCAATGTTTTTATTAAGCCGCGTCCACACTTGCAACAAGCACGATCATAAGCAGCTAATAAAAATGGTGACAAATATTTACCATATTTAGATAAATTACCCGATTCTTGATTTGTGTCTAGAGGTACACATTTTTGAAAATAAGATAATAAATCTTAGCCGCAGTGGTACACATTTTGATCCACCTATTTGATACTGTTGCAGCGGCGCGGCGGTGATACAAAATATGGAAGCAAGTTATTTTTTTGTTGTGAAAAACTACTGTATATTTTGTAAAAAACCTGGGTAAATCGCAGACAGAGTGCCCCATGTTAACAGACTTTAAAAATATTTTGAAAAAAAATCGGTTAATAAAAACAGCATAGCGAAACGATTGCGATTAGGTTCTTTAATGGTGTATATATACAAACTTTTATTATTACCAATATCACCATTAAAAAGGTCTTTAAAATAGCTTTAAGAAAATATCACATTAGGTACATCTAACTTTATTAGTTTAGGAAATATGGCCATCCAGGTATTTGGTTAATTTTTAAAGTGCCGCCATTTTGTGTTAGGTAAAGGTATTGACTTTATATCCTAGGGTTATAAAGTACTAGTCAAAAGCTTTAAAATGATGTATCACAAGATCCGCCTTTCCATTTAATTTTTTTCCAGGATGGCGCCCAGCCGCCAACTTAAAATTTTTATCGGTCAATTTCACTTTAAAACATAGTATTTATGCATCAATTTTATATCCCAAAGTTTTACTTTTTAAAATTGATCCGTTCAAAAATTAAAGAACTAACCAGAACAATAAAACAAGTCCTATAATTTCGTTATTAGTACAAAAATAGAAAAATCCTAAGACATGCAAATTTTCATTTTTAGGGGGACACATTTTTGTGTCAAAATTTACTTGTCCAGGGTTATCCCCCACCAATATAAATGTCAAAAAGTTTAAATCAAAAGGGGGATAACTTATTTTAAAGGGTTTTAAATTCTCTTTTCAACAGACATTGGTTTTTCAAAATCGGTTCAGCATTTTCTGAGAAAATGTACCCTAAATACCTGGTGTCTTTACCCACTGTAACTTTCTTATTTGAAATTATTAAAATTAAATTTGGAACGTAGGTATAGAACTTAAATGGGCAATATCTTATAAAATCAGTTTTTTTCTGTGACTTCCGGTTTAGGCGAAAACTACCTTAAGTTTCCTATTAAAAATGGGACACACGGTATATTTAAATTTATTTGAAGTGACAATGTTATTCCGAGTACAATGTGACTTTATTGGCAGCTTTTTATTATCTCACCTATAAATATTTTTAATTTTGGTTTAGCGTTTCGTCAATGCGATAAAACTGAAAATTTTGGCCCAAAATCATGGAAAATAGACGTAATTATTTATTTTTCCGTAAATACTGAGTCCACAATTAAACGGTTTATTACATTTATTGCAAAATTAAATTTTAATAAATTAAATTAAAAATTTTAAATGTTGGAGCTTAAATGTCAAAAGATAGCAAATGGAGTGTCATTGTACCTGGAATAATACTGGGTGTCCCATTTCAAATAATAAAATGTATTTCGTTTCCGGCTAAACTGGAAGTATCAAAATACAACTAAATCTATAAACTATTGCACAATTTTCTTTAAATATTTTAAAAATTAAAAAGTTACAGGGGCTAAAGGCAACAAGTATTTAGGGTACGTTTTTTCGGAAACTACTAAACCGATTTTAAAAAAACCAAAGTCTGTTAATAAGAAAATTTTAAACCAAACTTTAAGACAAAGTATTACTTGACCTTCTTCATTTAAACTTCTATTTACGTTTGTATTGGTATAGGGAGCGGATAACCCTGGACATGTAAAATTCGAGATAAAAATGTGTTCCCCTAAAAATTAAAGTTGGCGTGATCAAGATTTTTTATAAGTATACAAATAACGGAATTATAGGGGTTGGCATGTTTCTTATTGAAATGCACTGTATATAAAATGCTTTTATTAGGTGGTACCTTCTTTGTACCACCAATACTTATTTTATTTTTTTATAAAAAAATATGTAATTACCAGACAAAAAATTATCTTTTAAAATTGGTTCCTATAAATATGGAAGAGTTTTATATAAGGATAGAACAATGGCATGAAATGGACAAAAGACCTCCTAATACTGAATTTTGTGGAAAAATGTTTTATAATAAGTAATATATTTAAAAATAACTGCAATAAAATAATAACTTTGACACCCTGTATCTTGTAAACAATCAAATTTTTAAGTAAGGTAAATTGGGTTAGAGCGTCGTATTTTGATTCAAGGAATTTGGAGTAAAATTTTGTACAGACCTTTTGGATACTACCAGGTGGCTTGGATAAAGCGTAATGGCAAACTGATGTAGGTAATAAAAGGTTTAATCTGAAATATTTTAAAAACGGTTGCTTGTAGCAATATTTATCAAGTACACCTTTTTGGTGCAAAAATGTGGCTGATTAAAAATGTTTTACCAACATTATAATATACCAAAGCAAAAAAAAAGTTATGACACTTTAAACCTAAGCAATAGACTGCAGGTACCTCCATTTAAATTTTACAACAAATACATTAGCATGGTTCGATTCTACACCCTAAAAAACTTCTTAATACTGAATTTTGTGGCAAAATCTTGTGTAATAAGGAAAATATTTAAAAATAACTGAAACAAAATAAAACCTTTGACACCCTGTATCTTGGAAACGAACAATTTGTCGACAAAGGTAAATTGGGTTAGATCGTCGTATATTGGTTCAAGGAATATGTGGAATCATTTTTTACAGAACTTTTAGAGACACCCTGTATAACTGCATCTTTAAAATACTAAAATCGTTTTTTCAACTTAGATGTTAATTTGCCGCTTCCGGTAGTACAAAAACATTACAGTACAGAATTACACCGTTCTAAAATAAATAAAAATACTAAGAGTCACCAGTATGGTCCACTATTTCTGAACCTAGCGGTATTCTAAATCCTATTAATACCCTTTAATTTTTCTAGGTATTTATAAGTAAATAATTTATTTGTTTTTTTTTGTTAGACATGTTTTGCGGCTTGGTGGTATAAAAGGGGACCATCCCATAAAACGTAATATAAAAAAAATAATAAAGAAGATATACATAAAACATTTTTATAACTATTTAAAGTGTTAGATATTATTACATTTGTATCTCTTTTGTGTTTTTGTGTTCCTCAAAGAATTAAAATAAAAAAATATTATTATATTAGAAATAACTGTTTAATAACCTAAATAAAGCAAATAATGGAAACAATAAAAACTACTTTGTATAGATGGAGCCAGATTTTATTCATTCTGAAAGGGTTGCCGCAAAGTATCTAATGTAAACAAACCCTTTTGTGAACAATGATTTATTGCATCAATAAATAATACACCCGACGAGTTTATAATTCTTTACGACACGAGTCACCCAGCTCTGACAAATATTTATCAGACTGATAGACTGATTTTTAAGTAGGTGCAAGCGTTAAATGTAATAAAATACATTTATAATGTTAAAAGTTTAGAAACAAAGTTGTATTAAATATTGATAAATTTAAAGTTATAAATATATACAGGGTGCGCATACTACTAAAAGCAATAATAAATCTATAAGACGTTATTATTTTTGACAAAGGTTAATCTTTAATATACAATAATTTTGGCTGTCATGAAAAGAGTTAGTCATATTGCTCCCCATTTACATATAGACCAGCAGGTTTTGTAAGAAAAAGTGATTTAACCTACTATGCGTTAATTTTCAGACTAGCCTTTTGTAAATTATCTTTATGTATTTGAAATCATACTATCTTGGCTACCATTATTCACTTTATAAAAGAGCTTTTTACCCTATTAGTGATAACGATGATGTACAGCTATATTAGCCAATTATAGTTGCCTTTACCATCGTAGGAGATACATAAACACAAACTATTTTTTTATTTTTAAACTTTTAACTAAACACAAGCAATTGTTTTTACAACATATTCTCATCATTTAAAATCCATAATAAGAACCACTAAAACACTTAACACAAGTGAGTTGTTGCCAAGCTTTTTTCAAATTTTCTATTGCATTTTTCCAAAAAATCATAAAAATATTTACAAAATACTATCTGCTTCTGCAACATATCCCATGGAGGCGCCTATTTTTAGTAGCTTATACAGGAAACCAACAACGCCATTTTTCGTGTTAATACGGTTTAAAAAATTTTAGAAACATTTTAATACCTATCTCTATCTAACTCTTATATTTATATTGTCATTTCAAACGCGGTTTGGACCACTTTTCTTTACTTGAAAGTGAAAACCACTAATGACCGCCAGACAATTTTCCACTTTGTTTAAATGTAATAGTCCCTGAGCACGTAATGAAATGGACTGCATGATAAGGACTCTTTTAATTTTTTTAGGAGGCTCTCTCTACCACGAATATTTATACCGTGGTCCATTGACATGTCTTGGGTATTGGGTTGGGCGGGTTTCGTAACTGTAACCCTTACAATTTTTGGCACAATATTTAAAAATTGCATGTAAAAAATTGAAGTAAACTTGTCCGACAAAAAAGTGACGCGTTTGCCCAGTCCAACACCCGAACCACTTGACATTACCAGACTGAGTTAAAGCGCCGCTTCCATATTTGGCGGTATAATTATTCGTGGTAGACTCGTCAAAAAAAACCCCTTATAACGGTTTTAAAAGTTTTTTTTATCGTAAAGTCATTTTATTACTGGCCCAGGTACTAGAACAGTGTCTCCATGTGTATTCGTTTTTGTCACTCCTAAAATATTTATGATTTTGCAATTGTGTCGTTGTTTACCGAAAAAGCGATTTATTTTGGAACTAGGTTTGGCATTCCTTCTATAAATTCTTTATAAAAACCTTTATTTTATGTTTGTAAAATAAACACATCACTTTAGCTTAAAATGTGTGCAAAAATTAATTAAAAATTGAAAAAAAGTCAGTAAATGAAAAGCAGTTACCGGATTCTAAAGAAGTCTTTATGCAAATTTGGGTCAAAGGCATCAATTTGATCTTTCTTTATGAAAGATATTCCAGTTTGAAACTTTAAAGTTTTAGTTTGAAGCACACGTGCATTGCAGTGTACCTATGTATGTATAAATTACTCGTTTTAAAATTTAAGTTGAAGTTTTGCATCGCGTAAAATTTGATAAGGTATTTAACGTCTAACTAGTTGTGTTAATAAGTATTAAAATAACAAACTTAAACTTGTACTACTCCTCCAAGCATTCTAATATTAAGTAAACCACCAAAGCTTTTTAACCCTTTAGTTATACCGGGTAAAGACTTACTAATAATTTTAATTAGTAGCTGTGAGCTTCCTAGAAACAGAATCGATTTTTTTTGAAACTTTTTTATTTTATGTTATTTAAAATTAAAAACCCCTTAGAGGCAATAGCTTAGCTAGGCGTAGGCGGTCGCCTATGGCTGCGCGCCTGAGCGCCTGCCGGATAGGAGGCTTTGCAGTAGAAGGTATGAAATGTGAGACATGGACATTGTTATGTTTTAATTTTGCGCACGATAAGCAGTACCAAGCGTGAAAAAATATGTAGAGAAAATGTAAATTTAAGGATGGGGACCTTTTTTCTTGCTCTCCAATTTTAATCTTTCAACAAAGTAACCTCGCAGGTACATTTTTGCTGACGTCAATATTTTACTAGTATTAAAAAAATGAAGTGTGGAATTAAAGCTGGGGACTTTCTCTTTTTTTTTTGTTCTCAACTTTTTTTTGCTAACTTCATGAATGAAAGGGGCCTCGCGGATACGACTTCGCCTACCCCTGTTTTTGCCTACGCTACGCCACTGCTTATAGAAGGAAAATAATTATTTGTAATTTTTATACAGTATAAATACTCTTTATGCAGGCTGTCCAATAACTTTTGCGACAAACTTTAAGGCGTGATTCTGCAACGAGAAATAATAAAAAAACGTTGAAAGATCACATTAGGTACGAAACCTCATACCTTTAGAACTACTGGGTGTTAAAATTCACGAAAAACAATTTTATTTTTTTAATGTCTTTCATAACAATACAGATTTTTTTTTAAATTAAAGAAACATCTTTATGCATGCAAAGAAATTTTTTGATGCACAAGAAAAAACAATTTTTCGTCAATGTCGTCCGTGGGGGATTAATTGCAATATGTTTTTAAGAAAAAAAAATGGTACGCTCTACTGCATTTTCTAAAAAAAAATATTATTTAAGATTTCCGTTAGGTTTAAAACAAATTTGATTTTGAATTTGGTAAGAAATACAGGGTTGGTTAAATTGGGAAAAAGTTAAGCATTTTCATGCTTTACAATATTGACGATGGTGGCTCAAAGACGAAACGTCAGATCGTTAATGTAGTGAGATAATGTCATAGTGCAAAAAAATATCTCTTTGAATAAACTAAGCAAAAAATTAAAATGTATTTCTCAACTTTTCGTTTCTTTTCGGATAATTTCGGAATGGCTGCACATTTTTAAATTTTTAAACCGAAATATTGTTAAGCAATAAAATGCCAGTATAAACAACCCTGAATCTCTTACCGTTTCCTAGATCCTAATGGGACCCCTCGAATTTTTAACACCCTGAAAAAAGACGAAAATTTATATTGTGTGCTACAAAGCTACAAAGTTTTTAATAAAAACAGGCTGTTTAAGCGTATTTTCTTTTATCCAAAACCTATTAAACAAACATACAAAACCCACAAACACTGCATACAAACATTTTTTTTAAGACAAAAAGTATAAAAAAATAAATTAAAATACAGACATTCACGAATATTTTACTGAAAATCATACATTTTCTGCATAAATTGTTATTGGAGATTTAATTTGTGTTTACAATGTTTTTTCTAACCAAAACGATATTAATTTTAAAGTATTTAAAGTGCATGGAAAAAAAGGTCGATATTTTACGTTGTAGCCTTATTCTTGCTAGATTTATTTTAAATCTGTTTAATAATTAATATCGTTTAACAGTTTTGTACGTGTAAATTTAAAGACGAATGGTTTTGGTTTTTGTTTGTTATTGGTGTAAGTTATGAAATTATCTTAAAAAAATATAAAAATTGTTGCGCAGATACACTTATTTTAAATGCAAAGTTTGCAGCTTGATATTACTAATTAAGATTTTAATGCCTCAATGAACATAAAGTAGATATCCGTCGTTTTTTGGGTTAAGTTATGGAAATAAATTTAAAAAATATAATAATTTGGTTTAAGTTACGGAAATATGGGTTAAGCTATGGAAATTAATTTAAAAAATATAATAATTTTTGCGCACATACAGCTATTTCTAATGCAAAGTTTGCAGCTTGATAATACTAATTTAGATTTTAATGCCTCGATGAACACAAAGTTAAGATATGGAAAAAAAAAAATATATAAATTTGGTTTATGTTATGGAAATAAACTAAAAAGATATATTATTTTTCGCGCACATAAAGCTATTTCTAATGCAAAGTTTGCAGCTTGATATTACTAAATAAGATTTTAATGCCATGATGAACACATAGTAGATATCCGTCTTTGTTTGGGTACATAAATGTATCCAACTTAGAAATACACTTGCATTGACTTCCTCAACAAGATTCCTAATTTGAAATTGAATATCAATTGATTGTAAACCTATGGCCTCGCGACTCCCCAGGGGGTCGCGACCCACAGGTTGAAAAACACTGGGCTATAGAACTTATGGCAGCCCTTAATCGAAAAGTTAGAAGATTGTACAATTTGAAACTTAATTATAACTTGAGATTTTACAGTACAGTCTGAAACTAATTCCAGTTTTTATTCCCAAAGTTCATTGGAAATTAACTGCTTTAAGGTAAAATATAAACATATTCAGCGCTAAAAATCAGAACTAATGTGACATCTATCTTATTTTTGTAAAAAAATGGAGATTGTACATTTAAAAACTAGGCCCCTCATTGGCATTTCCTTTATATCAGAAGTACAATTAGATATTTTGTAACTTTATAATATTTTAAATAACTACTAAGTAACTACAGTTAGTTCCAAATTTTTTAATTTAAATCTGTCAAATCACAGAAATACTTTGACAGACATACTTTAAGGGTTTTCATAGCAGCGCAAGTCCTAATAATTATTGTCGTTTTACATAAAATAACCAACAGGTTTAAAACTTTAAATACAACAATATTTTTTTAACTTTAATTAATTATAATATGTTTTTTAATACTAAGTCGTCGTTTTGCCTGTCACAGAAAAAAATGGTGTATTATACACGGAAAAATTTAAAATGTTAGCTCTCGGTTTTTTGTCGCCCTTCGCTTTGTCGGGAGATAACAGAACCTCAAGCTAAAATCTAGAGATTTTTTCTCTTGTATAATAAAATTTAAATAATAATTTTGTTTTTATTTAAAAAGCTTTTTTTAATTTTTAAAATGAAATACATGACTTCTTTAATTGTTCATAGCATATTGGACGTTAAAATGAAAAACTTGCAATTAATTTACCTAACATTGCTTTTACAATCAAATACATAGTTCCACTTTAATCATGCCAATAAATATTTCAAAGCTTTAAAAGCAGTGTAATATCTCTAATAATTTAATCGACAAGTGTGATTTGGCGTTATGGGCAAAAAGTTACTTTGTTTATTAATTTCGTTAATTAATCAAATCCTTTTAATTTCAGAAAATGGGCGCGACGGACAACTTAACAGGTAAGAGCAAATTTAGATACATATATATAGGGTACTCGGAAAATGAGTTAGGAAATTTTAAGGGGTCATTCAAGTGGCAATGTTAATATGTTGTTAGTTTTAAAATATTTCTCTCTCTCTCTCTAAATAAACCAAGTTAAAAATAAAAACTGTTTTGCAAAATTTCTGTTTTTGCCGGATAATTCCTAAACGGCTGCAAATTTTAGAATTTTTAAAACGAAATATTGATAAGCATAAAAATGCGCAACTTTGCCCCAATTTAAACAACCCTGTATCTCTTACTGTTTTCGAGATCCTTATGGTGTTCCTCAAAATTGTAACAGCCTGCAAATCATAAGTTTCTTCCCAAGTCGGAGATTTAGGGAACCGGGAAACAGGGAACGCAAGAATTCTGCCCGTTTTGTCTATGTATTTTGCTCAAGTAACATTTTTTATTTTTATCTTTGTGACATCTCACGAAGGCTTATGCCTAAATATCAAAGTACCATGAGTGCCGGGTTATGGATGTTTAACCCATTTTTTACCCTGTTCCGTCAACGTTATCCAAGCACTGAAACATACAGTTTTGCATTTTACAGCACCTTTTAGACAACGCGGTAGTGCCACCACGGACGTTATTTTTTAAAATAACTACTACCTAGAATTGGCAGAATACTACACAGAGGCTTTGCCATTACCATCTGTGAGGTGACGAGCTATTAAAAATCCGTGGAAGGAACCGAGATTCGAACCCGGATCGCTGCGGGAGAGGCTGATACGTTAGCCTCTACACCATGCTCGCCACAACAACATAAGTTTCCTTTACGCAAAATCAGTACAGGAAGTGTGCACACATTTACGTGTATCCAGATAGAAGTCGCAGGTCTAACGGTAGGGTCTTGTAGAGGTTCATTAGCAATATTTATTGTTGATTATGATTGTACATTTAATTCTAACAAGCAGGCGCAGCGGGTTTTGAAATTTCATATGGGTGTCATATGACAACAAATGGTAGCTTTTGAGATGCCCTATGTTAAACATTTTTGAAAACAAAATAAAAGGTCTTTATCTATGCAAAATACGAAGTAAAGATTAAAACTTTTCACACATATACTCTATCCTTATAAAAAAAAGTCAAAACATATTCTTTTTTTTCCTCATATTATGGGTGCATTACACCGATACATTGTACCTCCTTGGGTGCGTTGGCCCCCGTGCACCCACGTACTCACCGCCAGTGTTAACAAGTATAGTTAATTAGTTCGTATGTTGAGAGTTATGTAATGTAATATGTAATAATTTAGAAATGGATTCACAACTGGAAATAAGTGTGGTGCAGTTATTACTTTTACCTTTCTTGGGAGCATGCGCTGACAAACTTTCAGCTTTTACAAAATGACGAAGGTCTACCGCTCACAGGCTATAACAAAACATTTTAGATAGTCTTTAAAAAAACTTTTATAAATTAAGATGTGTTTTTAACTTTACGCTATTATAGATATTAGATTTTATGCACAATGTTTTGTAAGGAAGTTTCTTTAATAATACGAAAACTTAATTTGATTTATTTATTTTATCTAAGGCGCAATGAACCAACTCATGCATTAATGGCTACCACTTAGTATTCTACTAAAGTATTTTGATTTTTCTAAAGAAAACGAGGAATAATTGGAAACATTTCAGTCTTCGAGAGGTATTTTATTTAAAGGATTTTAACACATAGGTTTCTGCCACGTGTGAATAATCGTAACACTGGTCAACACGATTTCTTGGGACTAACTAACTTAGATTTTATTTTCTCCTACGCGAAAACTAAGGAAAATATATGTTTTTTTTTTAAGTTTGCTTTTGTCAAAATAAAAGCAATTTTTAGGGTTTTGGCAAAAATCAATGATTTCTATACAGGGTGTAATTTAATTGATGGCAAAAAATTGAGGAGATAATTCTTTGGTATATTTTGGGAAGAAAAGTTTTTATGAACATATTATGTCCTAAACCTCTTCACTTCTTTTAAGCTATAGGAAGTTAAAATTTTAAGACAAAAATAACTTCAAAACTGTTTTAGATATTTTCATGAAATTTGACATGCACGAACTAAGCACCAATAGGCATTTTTTCATCGATACTAATATATAAAGAGGTAAAGTTTGTAACTTTGTTTGTGGGTTTGTTTGTAACCGCTAATCTTTGAAAGTACTGAACCTATCATAAACATTTTTTCACAATCAGAAAGCTACACTATTCAGGAGTAATATAGGTTATATTTTACTATGATTAGACAAAAAGTCCAGACATTAACGCCCAACGAAGTGGGCAAGGGTCGGTTATCTTGGATAAACTATAACTAAAATTCAATATTGACGTTACTATTCTCAACGAATTTTGACGCGTTTGTTTTTTAATAGATGGAGTGATTTAAGAGAAAGGTTTATATATATATATATATATACAGGGTGGCCCACCATATTCGACACGGTCTGTAGCTTGATAACCATAGGGTTTTTAAAAAAGTAAATACTGAAACATATACAGGTCGGATAAGGCCAGAGTATAAAATTATTTTACTCTATACATGATGTCTCAAAAAGTGTGACGTATCAAAGTTATATTTTTTTAAATGGAACACCCTATATTTTATGAGGGTTTTAAATTCTACATAAAAAAATTATTTAGGTTTTTTAATAGTACCAAGTAGTGTCTAATTTTATTCGTTTTTGTGATATTTCATTTTTTTTCAAAATGCTGGGGTGCAATTAAATTTATTTTATTTTAACAATAACAAACTCCTTAAACTTTAATTTTTTTACAAGATTAGGAAAAGTCTGCCTGATCATACGTAGGTCATATCGAGATCATAGATTATACAGGGTGATCAAAAAATAATTTTAATTTTTTAGAAAGTCAAATAGCAATATCTCTCTTATTTTAAATGGAACATCCTGTATTTTTTTACACCTCATAATGACAAATCAAATGCTCTTTCAAATGGTGTATAGGTTGCCTATACCTATCTTTTATACTTTTTAAGTAAATTCCGTTTTAACAAATTTTTATTCCAAATGTCTATTTAAATGTAAGTAGGCTGTGATATAGCTATGCCTATTTACTAAGCCGTTATTGCAAAATGTAAATTTGTTGGAAAAAAGCACAAAATTAAAAGATTTTGAATTATCTGCCACTATTTTTAAAATTCACAGAAAAAAAAATTCATTAGTTGCTTATAATGCTACTTCCAATAACACTTATTTCAGCTGAATGTGGTAATGATAAAACTTGTGTTTTCAAACAATCCTAATAACGCCTCTGGTCAGTTATGACGACATTCTGTCACCTATAACTCGTTTCTTCCATTATCCATAATCACTGTGTCAAATTTTTAAAGCAACTATTAAGGTTATCAGATGGTTTTCCTGGAATATTTTTCAGGATTAACTCTAGACTAAAGTAGACCATTTTTTCACATCCTACCAGTATTATATGATCTTGTTGTAGAAGAAGGATGTTTATTTAAAATCATTAATTTTTTTTAAATTGACTAAAACACTAGTAATCAATAAATGGTCGTTGTTATTTTCTTAAGAAAAATACTAATGGCTGCTATGTCACAGCCAACTTTAATTTAAATAAACATTTGGACTAAAAATTTGTAACAACAGATTTTACTAAAAAAGCACAAAAGATAGGTATAGCCTACCTATAAACCATTTAAAAAAGTATTTTATTTGTCATCATGTGACGTAAAAAAATACAGGGTGTTCCATTTAAAATAAGAGAGATATGGCTATTTGATTTTCTGAAAAATTGAAATTATTTTTGATCACCCTGTACAATATTTGATCTTGATTTGACCTACGTATGATATGGCAGACTTTTTCTAATCTCGTTACACATTTTCAAGTTTAAAGTGTTTAAAAGTGTTAAAAGATCAATTTAATTTTACCTCTGCATTTTTCAAAAAATTCAAATATGACAAAAACGAATAAAATTAGACACTTAGTACTATAAGCAAACTTTGAGTTAGTTTTTAAAGTAGAATCTAAAACCGTCATAAAATATAGGGTGTTCTATCTAAAAAAACTTTGATACGTCACGCTTTTTTATCTAGCTACAGACCGTGTCGAATATGAGTGGCTCCACTCTGTATATATATATATATATATTATATATATATATATATATATATATATATATATATATATATATATATATATATATATATATATAATATAAATATTAGATATATACAGAGTGTTTTATAAAATATTTTACATTTAAAATTCGATATTGACGTTACTATTCTCATCGGATTTTGATGCGGTTTTTTAATAAATAGCGTTATTCAAGAGGAAGGTTTATATGTATAATAATATAAAAAAAAACATATACAGAGTGTTGAAAAATATAGTTTTCATTAAAAATTCGATATGGACGTTACTATTATCAACGGATTTTGATGCGGTTTTTTAAATATATAGAGTAATTCAAGAGAAAGGTTTATATGTATAATAATATCAAAAAGACATATAAAGAGTGTTTTAAAAATAGTTTACCTTTAAGATTCGATATTACTCAATGGATTTTAATGCGGGTTTTTTTTTGAGTAGCTAGATTGATTCAAGAGAAAAGCTTATATATATATAATAATATCGAAAAAAATATAGAAAGTGTTTAAAAAATAGTTTACATTTAAAATTCGATAGTGACGTTACTATTGCAAATTAAAAAACATATGTTTATAGGAATTGTGCACAGGTTTATAAAAATATATAGAATTGCCATACAGGGGTGGTCAAAAAGAAAATATATTTAAAAAATCCCTAAAACTAAAATGCATTCTAACTATGATATTATACCATCTTAAGGTTTACAAAATTGCCTAAAAATAAAGATTTGCAAATTGATTATTAGTATTATACAATCTATCACTATTCAACGGATAGATAGAGTAATTCAAGAGAACGGTTTATATGTATATAATAACATCGAAAATCTTCACGGTATAGGGAAGGGGAATCCAAATATCCAAATTTATTACGTGCGAAGCCGCGGGCAAAAGCTAGTGTAAAATATTTTTAATTATTTCTACTAGTGGCGTCCGAACGGGATATATAATGGAGATTTTTTAAAGAAAGTATAGTATGGAACGGTTTTTATATATATATATATATATATATATTTTAATTCCCATTTCTTTTCTAATAAATTTGACCTTGCAACATTTTCGCGCAAAAAATAAAAACCGTTTTTAGGCATTTGTGGTATAACGAAATTATTTTGAACCAGTAGTACTATATTTAGTTTTTTTTTACGCAAAGACGGTGCATCGAAGGAAAAGATTCAAGAGGTCAAATTTGTTGGAAAATAAATAATAATTATTTTTTGTCTATTTTTCGAAAAAGCAATGGCGTACCATTTTTCTTTTTTTTTTAATTGTATTGATTAATTAAATATACCTATTCATGTAAATCAGACAAAAGGAAACTTTAAACGGTTAAAATAAAAATTTAGATGTTTTATAATGTCCACAACCAGAATTTAAGCATGAAAACAGAAACCTATTTTTTTGTGACCGATGTAATGTGACTTTAAACAATTCCTGACACGTTTTTAGATTGCAAATTGACCACGAAACGTCTCATAAATGTTAATTTTTACAATTATTAAAGAAAAATATTTTTTGTGAATAAACAAATTGCACATTTGGAAGTAATTTTTAATTTTAAACATATTTAACTAATACCAATTATTGATATTATCAAAAATACAAGTACTTTACTCTTAAGCAAAAATTACATTTTCGGTCAAACCTTGTAGATGACTAATGCAATTTGATATCTGATGGTTGCTTTTCAGGTTTTGGACCATGCAGAACACTTTAAAGGAAATGGGTTTTTTGGTAACATAAATAATAAAAAGTTTCCCATATGACGCCAACTAACGTAAATAGTAATATTTGTTTTTTTAAGTATTGTATTTTGTAAGGACGGAATAATGCTTTATAGTATATAAAAGTTTTAATTTCCTTAAAATGTTTAATTAACTTTTTATTCTGGAGAAGAGCCAAATATTATTTTGTTTTAAATAAAAATAATATTTAACAATAAAACAAATAAATATTAAAGTTAGGTTAACTTTAAATATTATTCGGCGGTTAGTAGTTTTTATAATTAAAACCGCCGGACGGCGGTTTCTATCATACAATAAGTAAAAACTGTCGGTAATAACAAATTAATTGTAATTTTCGGAGCTTTTCTTATATGTAGATATAAAAACCGCCGAACGGCGATTTTCTTCTTAAAATTTAAAAAAACCGACGATGGTCGTATAGCCAGTGCATTTTAAAAATGTTTATTGCGAAATTACAATTTCAAAACATTAAATTTTATAGTACTTAACTTTTTAAATTTTTAAACAATATAAAACTAATAAAGATAATATTTGTGTTGGAATAAGTCCCCATTTTAATTAAAATGTCAGGACTTTAAAGCAAGAAATAACTTAACAATAGAAAAGAAGCTTAGAAGGGCTTAAACAAGACTTACAAATTTAATTGAAATCTTTAAGTTAATTTGAAAATAAGGCATGTTGATAACGGTCTATCTAATTTTATTAAAATTAATTCTTAGCGAAACAACCTTATGATAACACTAACAATTATTGGATGGTCTTCTTGTTCGGTACATGCCTGGAAAGAATGGGACCGCTTCAGTCCTGGTCCCGGGGTATACGAGCTGACCCTGTTCAGCCCTATTGACCCTATGAATGGCCGGTCGCCTAAAACAAAATAAAAGAAAAACCCCCAAAAAACCCAAAAAATTCTAATTAAAAAACTCATGACACATATGTTAAACTATTTTCAGTTTGCGATACAAAAAATAATCTAAATTTTAATCATTTTTAATTTAAATATTAGTTAATATTTTATGTTTATTTTTAACTTAATTTTTAACTTGACAACGGTGGCAGACTTCCCACAGAAACGTCGTTTTTAATTAGAATTTTTTGGGGGTTTTCTTTTATTTTGTTTCAGGCGACCGGCCAGTTTATAGGGGTCAATAGGGCTAAACAGGGTCAGCTCGTATACCCGGGACCAGGACCGAAGCGGTCCCATTCTTTCCAGACGTGTACCCAACAAGAAGACCATCCAATAAATGAATCCGCATAACCAATATAAAGCATATCTCCAGTAACAATTATTTTATTTCTTGGTGTTTATAACAGGTATAATTTGTTTGTCCTAAAATTCCAAAAACAATTACATTTAAATAAAGTCTGGTTTTTAATGATACTAAGTATTCTGGACAAACAGTCGAAATCATGTCACAAAAATAAAAAAGTTGAGTTTCCTCACTGCTTGTTAATTTCTTGCACTGCAAGGTTGCATATATCAAAGATTGTCCGATCTGGCGATGCAGATTTTTATACTAAACCAAGATTTTTTCTTCAAAGCTAATTGAGACCACCAACCGTAGATTGGTTTTAAACATCAATACGGTGTAGGCGATAACAAAAAAGAATCCAAAAAATCACTTAAATAACCGAACTGGCGAATAAGCAGTAGCCTATTGTCCATCCCGCCCTCTGTCGACAGTATGAAAAAACTTATTGCTTATGAGTTGTTCCTCTAGCCGTTTCAATATTTTTGATAACTTTTCGGACACCGTGTATATATGTATAGAATCTCTACTGCATTTTGCGTGGTCCAAAGTCTAATAAGCAACCATAAGATATTAATGACCTACAAGTTAATAAAAAAGTAAAAGCTGCTTGGAAGTAAAGTAAAAAGTTAAAGATAAAGATGTTTAAGATTTAAAATATTTTGTAGGAGAGTTTAAAAAAATATATTTTCTTTGTGATAAAGGCAAAAATTTAGGTTTATGCCTTACATGGATTATACAGGGTGTTTTTTAACTACGGTACAAAACTTAAGGAAGTTATTTTCTATATCTTTGTAGGAAAAAAAATCCTTTAAACAAATGTCCAGACTTGCTTTAATTCTGAGATACTAATATTTAATTTAATTTAGGTTATATTTTTTATAAAAAGCAGGTATTTTTAAATATCTTTGGAATTATTTTACCGATTTAGACAAAATTTTGGATACGTATTAAATGTAATAAGGTGCTTGTAAAGCTCTGTTTAGATTAGGAAGATTGGGTCCAGTGGCGTCCTAGTGGGCACCGAAGCAATTAAAATTAAATTACGCTTCTGACTTTTCATAAAGTTTTAATAATATAATCCAACTTCTAGGTATCTTGTATTTCTTTTGTACTAAGCTGTCTTTTTAAGGAAAAAAAAATTAAAGTACCTTAAATTTCTTTAATAAAGTTCCCATAGACAACATGATATAAAAAATCAAAATAAAACAACTATTTGCCTTAACATAAATAAACAGTGGAACATTTTTATCAAAAATTGATATTTTTTTATTTACCCAGGTAAAATTATTTATTTTTTAATTTTAATTGTTAATTATCCTGTTAATGGCTACTTTTTAGAATGATTTCAAGTGGCTTCAATTTTTTTTTACAAAAACAAAGTGAGATACAATATAATTACAAAAAACCAAAACTTTGCAACATTTTATTCCTTAATATGAAAGAAGTATAAAAATTCCATAAAAAATCAAAAGCGAACGTTTTTTCTTCTTAACAATATTGGCTATGGTGCCCACTAAAACGCCACTGGACCCATTCGCTTAATCTAGTTAGTCCTCATTTCTACAATTCTAATCGGGAGACCCACCATTTTTTCAATTTTTCAGGAGTCACCACTGGTAAATATAAATTTGGTAATTAACCTTTGCGCAATAAAATTGATAATAATAAATGGACTTCGCCAACATATAAACTAAAATTTTCACTGTTATCGCAGAAAAGAGATGGTAAGCATTTTTGAGCAGGTATTTGAGGCACAATGAAAGTAATCCACAATGCTTCTTTAATTTTATTTAAATATTCATACGCAGATCTGTCTTAAAGGGACGGGGCATAGGACACAATTAAAAAAAGTCGTCGCTTTTAAAAAGCTGCATTCACGACACTTTCTTAGCTGAAAAATTCAAAATTTTTCCATCTAAGCCCTATTTTTAACCTGTATACCGTATTTCTTTTTAGATATTACGAATAAACGACCAAAGTTTAAGATTAACCGACAGTTCATATCTTTTTAATCCAACCTTTATATACTTATGTCGTTGCGTGTAGCCAAAATCGCGTTTTTTCGTTAGCTAAATTTGACTAGACGGCTGTGAAATCGAGCAAGTAATATCAGAGCTGTAATATCTAAAGAAATGCGATATACAGGTTAAAATTAGGCTTCATCAGAAAAATTGGAATGTTTCAGGAACCTATACACACTTTTACCCAAAACTGTGCCGAGTATAATACAAAATCTCTTTAAAAAGTGTCTTAAATGCAAGGATTTTTTTAAATTGTTGTTTTTGCCCCGGCACTCCTTTCCCAGGTCTGCGTTTTTATATTTTAATAACCTTAAAGAAGCATTGTGAATGATCTTCATTGTGCCTCAAATACCAGCTCAAAAATGCTTACCAGCTCTCCTACTAATATTTATTTAAATAATTAAAAATGGCTTATGAATTATTTAATCACAAAACATCACAATACAATACACAGTACGAATTAAATAAATTATCTTGATTTAATGCTTTTTCTTGATCGTACGATGATACTTCGCCTTCTCCTTCGGCTTCCTCTTCTTCTTCTTCTTCCCCGCCTACTTCGTCTACTTCTTTTTCGTCGTCGTCTAGCCTGAATTATGCCATAGGTTCGTTTTTTTGACACTCTACCATCGACAATTCCTTTAATAACATTGCCCAGTACATACCTGTAAAATATAACATGCGTTTAAATGATATAATACAAAATTTGGGTTAATTAATCAAAAACAATGGGTGTGGCTCGCCATGGCTACTGTGAATGAAATGATTGAAAGTGAAGCGTTGCAATTTTATGGGAAAATTGGGGTTACTCCGAATTTGACGAAATTTGGTATGCGGGAGTTTTTGGGGCGCTTATCATCATCCAAAAGAATTTTTTCTCAAAAACGTTTTGATCTCGAAATATTTGTCATAAAAGTTGAAATTTAAACTATCCTTATTTTTACTATATTTCCCCTTCTTTTTGCACAAAATTTCTTATATAACAGTAAATTGGTACACAATATTTCATTTAACATTATAAACCTTTTTTAAACATGTTTTTTTATTGGTTTATTGCCTTCCTTTAATAATATAAAAGGGTTACTTTAAATCAAGTCGCTATGTACCTATGCAATCATTCATAAACATAGTAATTGTGTATACAGTATACAGTATTACAAACATAGTAAAAGTGTATACATGGTTGCAGCGTTTCAGGAGTAAAATATTTAAAATTTAATAAAAAAAACGTGTAAAATAACTAGAAAACATTTTTTTAACGTTCATAAAATTGTGTGTACCAATTTAGTTTAGTTAGTGTTATATCAAGAAATTTTGGGCAAAAAGAATGCAGAATATAGTAAAACATAGAATAGTTTAAATTTCAACTTTGATGACGGATATCTGGAGATCGAAACGTTTTCGAGAAAATTCTTTCAGATTCGTAATCACCGAATTAAAAACTTTCTAGACAATTACCAAAATGAGTAAAATAAATGGAAAAATTAATTTTTGAGAGATGGAAATCAAATATTTAGTACCAATTTAGCTTATCAAGAATTGTGTGCAAAAAGGAGGGAGATATAGTAAAAATAAGGTAAACTTTCTTTTTAAGTTTGATAATGGATATCTCGAAAACGAATCGGGTCTGAAAAAACATTTTTAGATTCGTGATCAGCGCCCAAAAAAAAAACCCGTATTCCAAATTTTATTAGAATCGGCGATGCGTCCGGTTTGTAAACAATTACCAATTATAAATTTAAAATTAACTGAAACGTGAATTAAAAAAGTAATGGCAGATATTTTAGTCAAGTTGATGTACACCCTATATTAATATCTGATTTAAATATTAGTCAATAAGGTAATTTTCTAGAAACCTGCGGCGACTCCGATTTTAACGAAATTTGGTATACGGGGCTTTTTGGGGCGCTAATTACGAATCTAAGAATTTTTTTGGCGGAAACGTTTCGTTCTCAAGATATTCATCATCAAAGTTCAAATTTGAACTAAGCTTATTTTCACTATATTCCCCTTTCTTTTGCACACAATTTTTGGTTTAAAGCTAAAGTGTCACACAATATTTGATTTTCACCTTTTTTCTACGATTTTTACATTATTTTTGCATTAAATTGCGTGGCTTTTCTTTCATAATGCGGCAACCATACATACACATACGGCTTCATGGACACTGGGATTGAAATGATTTAAAGTATAGCTATGCAATTTAATGCAAAAATAATGTAAAATACGTAAAAAAACCTGGGTTTTAAAAGGTGAAAATCAAATATTGTGTGCCACTTTGGCTTTAAATCAAGAATTGTGTGCAAACAGAAGGGGGAATATTGTAAAAATAGGATTAGTTTTTATTTTAAGTCTGATGATGAGTATCTCAAGAACGAAACGTTTCCGCCAAAAAATTCTTTCAGATTCGTGATCAGCGCCCCAAAAACCCCCGTATACCAAATTTCGTCAAAATCGGAATTGCCGCAGGTTTTTAGAAAATTACCGTCAATAAGATTAAATATGGTGAAAAGAAAGAAAAAAGAATGAATTTAGGTTATTTAATGTTAAATGTTAAATTGCTTTCTCGTGTTAACTCAAATATTTTTTAAATGCATTAGGTTTTATTAGACTCAGTGTATTTTTTTAATAAAGTTTTTAAAGTTATTTATTGTATATTATAAGTAAATAAATATTAAAAGCAATAAATTTAAACTAAGTCCTACCGATTTCCTAGTTTTTTATTGACAGCACCAAATGCTAAAGCCTTTTCCAAGGTATTATTAAGTCTGACAATATTTGTAGGTGAATTCGGATACGTTTCTTTAATGTAATCATGAATCTTCTTTAAAGTTACACCTCTGGAGTTTCCAATTTTTTAATGGTCGAAAAAACAACTCTGGCCACTTTTCGGGTTGCAACTGGAGCGGGACATTTCGCCTTGATTGGGCCGGGCATTTTAACACAATAATTTTGATGAAATGAACAAAAATTTATCTAATAATAATATGACATATTTGAACGGTAATTTTGACGTGATCAGAAAACAAACAATACATTTTTTGTTTCTATGGTTATATTGTTGAAAGATGCCAACTTATTAAACAATTTTTACAGGAATAAAGTTTATTAAAAAAATAATAGAGGTGATCCAGGTGCAAAATTTTGTCAGTTAGTTCCTCTTAGTTTATAACTGGTAAAATGGCTTAAGAGGGTTGTACATGAATCGTTGTGAGCATCAGCTGTGTCACCCATGGTGGAATAGTACAGGTTTCTCCAAAAAAGATCCATATTATACTTGCCTTTTTTTTAATGGAACACCATGTTTATTAGTTCACTTTTGGATTTAAGCAATAAAAATTTTTAAACCGGACGCATCGCCGATTTTAATGAAATTTTTGTCCGACACGTGTCGTTCTCGAGATAGTCATCCTCAAACTTGATAAACAAAACTAACCTAAGTTTACTATTATTCCATTTTTTTGCACTCAATTTTTAGGTTTTCTGCTAAATTAGTAGTTACTAAATATTTAACTTTCACTTCAAAACACCCATTTTTTTATTTATTATACCATTTTTCCATAAAATTGTAAAGCTTTTACTTTCGCTCCAAGGCTCGCGATCAGAAATGATTAAAAGCGAAGCTGGTTGTTTCATAAAAAAACACAAAGTAAATATGGACTTTCTTTTGGGGCAGCCTGTATAATTTCATTATCGTCGCCGCAGCTGACGCTCACAAGAATTCATGTACAATCCTCTTGAGCATTTTATAAGTTATGGACTGAGAGAAAATTGGTCACGAAAATCTGTTGCTGGTTTACGGACAATAAGATAATTATTAACTAACCAGACACATCGCCGATTTAATTGAAATTTAGTAAACGGGTTTTTTCTGGGGCACTGTATAAGAATCTAAAAGATTTTTTTTTTAAAAACGTTTCTCTTGTAAAATATCCATCATAAACCCTAAAAATCAAATTAACCATATGCCGGATTTACACGTGTCAAGTAAGCTTAAGCAAGTTACTACGCAAGAACGCAAAAAGAAAATTTACATGCTGCATGTACCTAAATTTGTTTACTTGATTTAGCAACTTGCTTCTGCTACTTAACACGTGTAAAGCCCGCTTTATTTTCATTACATTTCACCATATTTTTGCACCAAATTCTTAATATAAAGCAAGCTTTACATGTATCAGTTATCTTTAGCAAATTGCTAAATTCAGAAACAAAATTTAGGTATGTACAAATGTACATGAAGCATGTAAACTACTGAATTTAGCCCTTGAGTAAGTACCTAGATAAAAATAAATACAGAATTTTTTAGTTACTTTCTTTAATACCTTGCTTTAAGACATGTGTAAAGTCAGCATACGCAACAATATTTCATTTAATACCAAAAAACATGCAAGAAATAGGTGTATGCATGGTTGTGGCGTTCAGGAGTAAAATATTAGTAATTTAGTAAAAACAAGGTGTAAATATTAAACGTAAATTTAGTGTTATATCAAGAATTTTATAGAAAAGAAGGAAGAATATAGGGCACATAGGTTAAGTTCGTTTTTGCAAGATTAATGATGAATATTTCAAAAACGAAACGTGTCCGAAAAAATCGTGTACAGCGCCCCAGAAACTTTTGTATACCAAATGTCAATAAAAATGCAGACCAGTACAGTTTGTAAATAATTACCCAAAATAAATATTAAATAAAAGAGCTCTGAACTTTGTTGGCAAGTTTGTTAAAGGCATGTTAAAATAAAACTTTTCTTTTAAATTAAAGACCGTTTTTTCTGTTGTTGTAAAAACTGTGACAACTGTGTTTAAAAATATTTACTCTTAGCCTTTGAAATAAGATTATAGCAAATAATAAATTATATTGTTTTAATCGGCGTTTTTTTCTTGTTTTCTCGGTAAATGCCGCCATTCGGCGTATCGTGAAAAAAATTTGAAGACTCCAAAATTTTATGTTTAACAGACTCGTTCAAATGGTTTTAATTATTATTTTAAAAGAATAGGAAATTACCGAAAATATGGTAATACTGTGTGTGTGAAAGAAACTAAATAATTTTACACCGTTAAATCGTAAACCATTTTTAAGCACTTAAGGTTTATTAACACCTTGTATTTTATGAGTTTTTATGAAAGTTTTTCATAGTATTTCGTTATTAGAAAAAGTTATTGGTTATGCAAAATAGTTAAGGTATGGCCTAACTTTTATTATTAAATAATGCTTTTGTGATTAAAAATAAATAAAGCAAAATGGCATTGTACTTTAAATAAAGCGTTTATTAAATAATATAATAGATTTACAATTTAATTACTATTAAATACTTAGTATATTTAGTGTCCTTGTTTATGTTCATAAATTTAATATGCAGAAAGCGAAATATATGCACTTCAACATTCAACAAAAATATGCGCATATACAGAATTAGGTTAATAACATAACACATAGGCAATGTGGGGAAAAGAGACAATATAACATAAAAACCTGCATGTAAACATTTCTGATTGGATTAGTAAGACACATCCATTTTTGTTGCTTTACTGGCTGATATCCAATACCTATTTGCTTAACCACTATATGGTTTTTTGCTAGTCAAAAAGTTCAAATGAGAAAGGGTATCAAGTAATACCTAAATCTTAAAGGGTTTCAAATTATCTTTTTTAATAGACTTAAAATTTTTAAAATCGATTTAGTAGTTTTTGAGAAAATGTACCCTAAAGACCTGGTGTCCTTAGACCCTATAACTTTTTTTTAATATCAAAATTACATTGGAACATAGTTTTAACAACTCAAACCTTGAAATATTTGAATAGAAAATGTCATTCCGAGTACAATGACACCCCATTTACTACTTTTTAACATCTACCTAGGTATTTGTAATTTTAAATCTCGATTCCCATAAAAGTTATAAAACAGCAAGTTTTGAATTAGGTAGTCACAGCCAAATAGATATATATAATATTTGTGTTTCCGATTGGTGGCATTTTTTTGACGAAACATGCATACCGATATGCAATATTTCTAAGTTTATTATTTTAATAAAATAGTGTATACTAGGTTCCAAAAGAAATGTTTTTTTTCAAAATAAAATGTAAAGAAAATAACAATTCAGCAACCTGAAGTGGTGTTAAAGGCTTTTATTATTTTATTTTCAAAAACACTTTTTTCCAGTTTCACACAATACTAAAATTTTCCAAGAAATACAGTGCTTGTCTAAAGTCAGGACCCCTCTTAACTTTTGAATTGTTTCTTAATTTTTCATAAAATGTTGTAGTAAGACAACATTAACCAAATTTTAAACAAGAAATGACAGATATAAATGTCAAAGTAACAGCTGGTCACCATTTTAAAATGAACATTTTAATGGAATTTTAGTGACACATCATTTTAAAGCTTCTGACAAATTCTTTATAACCCCAGAATGTAAAGTAAATACCTTTACCTCCCAAAAAATGGCCGTACTTTAAAAATTACCCAAATACCAGATTTAGATGACCATATCTTCAAAACTAATAAAGGTAGATATGCCTAATGTAGTATTTTCTTAAGGGTCTATTACATATCTTTTAAATGGTGATAAAATATACACAGGCGCCATAAAATATCTATACTTTTTGTCCTACCCTGAATACTATTACCAATATTACCATTAAATATATCCCCTAAAGAGCTTTAAGAAAATCCAACATTTAGTGTCTCTAGCTTTATTAGATTCGAAATACGGCCATCTAAATAAGGTATTTAGTTAATTTTCAAAGTACCGCCATTTTGAAGTAGGTAAAGATATTAACTTTAGATTTTAAGGTTATAAAGTACTCGCCAGGAGCTTTAAAATGATGTGCCGCAAGTCTCCCTTTATATTTATATATATTTTTTTTATGGCGCCCAGCTGTCAGTTTGATATTTATATCTGTTATTTTCTGTCTTGAATTTGGTTTGGTTTGGTATCAAACCTAATACCGCCAAAAACAAAAATATGCTCCTAAAATAATAATTTGGGAATAATATGCAATGAATCCATACACAGTATGTTCATGGATGGACTTTACAATAGGACAAATGAACCAAATCTTTAAATGTTCAAGAAAGTCGTGTATGACAACTGCTTTTCTTTCTTAAAAATCAAAATTGACGTTCAGAAATTTGTTTTGTTTTGTACAGGGGTTCCAGAAACTACAAAAATGTGAAAATTGATCAAGATCAAAACTGTGAAACTTGCCTTTATCTTTGAAAATGTAGCAAAATGTCAATTAGAAAAGGTTTTTAAAAGAATCCAATATCCAAAATTTTACATAAAATAAACATTTTCTTAGTATCATACTTTTTAAGTAATGTTTTACACCTTTTAACGAAATTTACCTGGTTTTACATTTTGGTATATAAATATATTTGACAAACTTTGACATTAAATATATTGATTATTAAAACCATCGCCTTCTAGATGTTAGAATTGTACTAGATAAAATAGTACAATTATTCAAAACATTCAGAAGGTGGTGATTAAAACCAGATAAATTACGTAAAAAACGAGTAAAACATGAATAAAAAAATTATATTAAAATAAAAATTTTGTTTTTTTCTTGTAAAATTCACATATTGGATCCCCATTTAATCTTGAAAACTTTTTGACATTCTGCTAAATTATTAAAAATAAAAGCTAATTTGTAAAATAGGGAGCCCCTGTACAAAATAAAACAACTTTTTTAACGCAAATCTTGTTTTTTAAGAGTCGAAAGCAACTTTTTAAACATTTAAATTTTTGATATATTTGTCCTATTGTAAAGTCCATTCGTGGGCATACTTTATATGCAGTTTGCATATTTTTCGTCCATTATTTATACGTTTTGCTTTATTTAAAAAAAATAAATATTTATTTCTGCCTTTTCGGCCAGCTAAAGTAGTTAAAGTAATTAACGGAAATTATGCGAGGCTGATAATTATAAATAAAAACTTCCAAGATAAAAGCAAAAGTGGCAATTGAATATCCAATCAATATAACATTTATGACATATTGCACGTTTTGAAATTCCAACATAGTTTCATCGTTTTCAATATTTATATCGCTGCCTTTAACTTGTCTTTCGTAATAAGCTATTTTCATCCACTTTTCAATAAGTCCTGTAGCAAAAGCCCTGTTTAATAAAGTGTTTAATTTGTCAAAAGCCCAAAAACCTTTGTACATAATAAAATTAAGTGGGTAAGTTACAACTACTTTAGGAAGCAAACTTATTAAAGTTACATTTGAACTAGATAGGTAGAAATTTAATTGGTAATTCATATAACTGGCTGGAGCTAAAAATGAAACATTTTTATTAAATGCAATTTCTTTTAAACATTTATTAAAATTTTTCTGCAAGGCAAACCTGCGACTTCGCAACTAACTTTGAATCGGTAGTTATTGTCTCCCCAAAAAATTTGTACCACTTGCAGTGATGTATATGCTTAAATTGTATTTTAGTATATCTTTAGTAGTACCATATTTGGATTGGTATTTTTCATTTTTCGCCAAAAAGCTTGTTAAAAAAGTTGTATATGCAGTATTGTATGAAAAAGCAAAAAATAAAATCATAGTAAAGATCATTCTTACTCCATAACTCTTTGGCAGAACGTTCACTGAAAAATTTATAAAAGCCAATAAAATATTTTGTAACGTGTCCAGTGGACTTCTGTAGGTGTTTCTTTCCTCCTTAGAGAAATGTGCAATAAATATTATTAATGCAGTTGACAAAAAGCAAATACTGCCATTAAGTACCAAACTTTGTCATCTATAATATGTGCTATTTTTGCCATTCTTGCCAAAGGAAAGTCTTCATGTGGTACGGCCCATGCAAGAGACTCAAAACTGTACGGGACACCTAAATCAAAATATTTAAATTTGCTGTATTCCATTGCATATCCTCCAATTGCTATATCGGCTTTTTTTTCTAGTAAGTATTTCATTGCTCCAGTACCTGTTCTATTGGGATACACAGTACCCAAACTAGAAGATTTAATAAAAACTAGGGAGATGTTCATAGAGGCAAAAAGGTTAGTTAATATTGCCACTTCATGCCCGTGTTTATCAAACCCCTTTTGCTTTAAAGATACAATGTTCTTCATGTTCACAACATATGGTGGAATTTCTGTATATATCACTCGTAGTTTACAAGATTTAAATACTTTTGGAAGCTTGTTATGAAACCAGAAGGCCCTATGTTTATATGTGCCATTTGTACATATATCAATGTTTATAATATTTTCAACATTTAAATTAAAGTAACATTTGTTGTTATAAAATGGCATTAAGGTATATAAATTAAAACTGCTACCATCTTCTGGATCAACCAAAAATAGAACTGCGTTAAAAATATGATAATGGTCTAACACATAAAATACATGTAATACAATTGAGGTTACGTTCTCAAAAACAGTTGGTGACACAATTAAAAAGTTAGCATGTGGATTTAAAACGTGAGAGTCATAAAGTCTGTCTAAAGAATACTTTAGTTCTTGTGTATATCGAAAATACACAATGTAATTATAAATAGTCTGAGCTCGATTTTCCCTTGGAATAATAATATTTTGGTTTATGGGATTGACCACCATTAAAGGCCATTTTTTGTAGTGCGATAGGCTATTGGCTAACAAAGCTGAAGAAACTATACCACTATGATCTGTAGCCTCTTGCTCGGATATTGGTAGGGATATGAACATGGTTTTTGTGGAATACCGAAATTAATTTCTCCTTGTATTATACACTTAACTAGAGCTTCCTTGTTAACAAAACTTTCGCATTGATACACCAAGGAAAAGGTTTCAATGCAAAAAGATAAAACAGCAACATTTTTTAAAACTATTACCGAGGTATGTAACGGCGGAGTAAACAGTTCTGGACTAAAATTACAAATTTTCCATAAGAAGTAAAATTTGAAATTGTCGTCCTATGTAATTACATTATCCAGATGTTTACCCTAATTTATCATGATAATTTGTTTTTATAAGACCCGTTGACATAATGTTTTCTTTGTTTTGATAGCATTAGCGATAAAAATACATGGTGGAATACGATAAAAACTTAAGTTAAAATATGACTAAAAAGCTCACGTAATAACGCACGCAAAGTTATACAATTAATAATTATAATATTAACCAGGGCCGGCCCGAAGGGTGAATTGATGAGGCGACCGCCTCAGGCGGCATGTTTCCAGGGGCGGCAAAATGATTCCTTTTCCCATAAATTTTTTCCCTTTTGCGCAAAAACTTACTTTATCACGCCAAGTCAAGATAAGAATTCAAATTATTTATATCAGGGATTTTCCAACTTATTTAGTGTGCGACGCACTTTCAGATTTAGTATTTTGTCAGAGCGCCATCACTCGAATGATGTATACAATCGTGTCCAAGAAAGTGCTGCATATTAAGTATAAAATATGTTCTTTACATCTCGGTCGTTAGTAGCGCCTCCGATTACCTGGCGCGCCGCTGCTGCGCATTCTTAGGAATAATCTTGATTTCTAAGCTTAGGCCGTCAAAATACTAGCCGCCTCGGGCGCCACTTTTAATCGAACCGGCCCTGATATGAACCGCGTAACTCTTACTAACTACTATGGCTTTTTGTTATACATGATGTTACGAAAAAAAAAAATTATTCAGGGTGTCCTACTAAACTCATTTCAATCGCAAACAATTTTATAACAAATAAAGGTTAGAAGGCGATTTTCTATTAGAATTGTTTATCATATTTTCGCAACTGGGTTGTGCCATGCCGGTAACTCAAAAACAAAACGGATAATTTTCTATATAGTTACGGTATGTTATTTCAAATAAAACAACATGTATATTTTTCTACAATCTTTCTAAAGGTCAAAGGCACTCAAGTCTTGGTACGCTTACGGTTCGGTCAAATATATATATTTTTTTATCTTTGGATAAACCGCCAAGGGTAAAAGCCTAAATACTAACGTACCGTGGGTGTCTTAAGCGAGGTAAGAAGGAGTTTGTTGACACGGGACTTAAATACTTGAAGATTTTGGGGGCAAGGAAAGACCTCCGCGGGCAGCAGGTTCCACAATCTAGAAACTCTAGGGATAAAAGAACGAACAAAGTGGGAAGTTCGAGGCTTGTCCAGTTGGACCGTAAAGGGATGCATACGCGTGGCACCACTAGTTTCTCTGTTGGAAACCGTGAGTGGAGGAACTATACTGGACAATTCTTCAGAGCAGAAGCCATGGAAGTACCTATAAAAAGCGATAAATCCCCCACAGCCCGACGATGGGCAAGAGAGGGATGCCTTTCTGTAAGTGAAGGATCATTAATGAGACGAATAGCTCGTCTTTGAATAGAATCAAGAATGCTTAGGGTTGTGGGGGACGCCATGCCCCAGATATGAGAACAATAATCCAAGGGAGGTCGGATTTGGGACACATATAAAGTGTATAAATTAGAACCGGAAAAACACTTTTTGGCTCAAAAGAGAAATCCAGTCTTTTTGAAGCTGCCGTGGCTATAGATGCAATGTGTTTATGCCAGTTACATGCTTTTCAAATAAGTGACATTTAAATAGCATGTAAAATATTTTACCGGTTCGTGAGCTTACCGATACCTGAGCGCCTAGTGTGATTTAACCTTAATAAGTCGATCCGGGTGCTGTTTATACGGAAATACGATTTTAAGGGATTAAAAACAGGAAACTGCACTGTGTTAAGAAGTAAAAAACATCTATGAATTTAAATTTTCTAAATCGCTTTCTCTAAAATTGTTACAAAAATTTCGAGGATTTCATAAAAAATACATAAGAAATTTTTCAT
Organism: Listronotus bonariensis; assembly: GCA_014170235.1. Classification (NCBI taxonomy): domain Eukaryota; kingdom Metazoa; phylum Arthropoda; class Insecta; order Coleoptera; family Curculionidae; genus Listronotus; species Listronotus bonariensis. The sequence continues at coordinate 68,528 of JACEGR010005676.1, forward strand.
ACCAATTGTCATACATCATTTAAGTGGCAAAGTTGGGCCTAATTGCTCTTTTTTATTGTTTATATGATCACAACTTAAAAAATATTCACTTTTTAAAAAATGTAGAGTCGTTTGTTGAAAAATAAGGTGAGTGAACCATGAAAAGCCACGCTAACAAAAATGGACAGTAAGTTTATATAGGGGATAAATAAAAAGAGCAAATTATTTATTAACGCTTTGTTGTATTTTGTATGTGTATTCATCATTTATTTAACTTAACTGTTCTTAAGCTTCAGATAGCCTTGCAAGGAACAGGGCTCCATAAAAGGCCAATATTATAAATCAGTCATTCAACTTAAGACTAGAGTAGTAATAATCAGAATATTTGCTTTTACTAACCCTACATAAATAGCTGTTTCATGTAAAAGAAACTTTTGGGGCTTAACTTATTATATACTTTTTATAAAAACCAAACAAACATTCCTTAAACACCATCGTATAACTAAGAATACATTTATGGAAACTGTTTAAAAATAATAGTAAAAAGTTTTTTATCGGCTAAAAATAATAGCTAGAGAACCAGAACTAACCAGTGTAAGGCTACCTGTATGTATTTGAAAAGACCTGAGATTTTGTGCAGTGAAGCTCCTATACCTGCCATACATGAAATGGGAATTTACTATGCCCAAGTTGGTGGCTTTTTCAAGATACAGCGTGTTAAAGTTTTAAGAAAAAATGCCTTTTTATCATAACTTTCCCACCACTCCAGGTATGTTCACAAAATTTTGTACACATCTTTTAACCATTACGTTACATTCTTGCTGTAAAAGTTAAAAACAAAAATTACCAGTGGTGTTCAAAAATATTTTGTATTGAATTATGTTCAAGAAAAAAATGATACGCCACTGCTTTTTCTTCTATTCAATATTATTTTTTGAATAATTATTTACTTTGGCAGTTAATTTGGTCTCCTGATATATTTCCATAAGACAAACGGTTTTCGTTTAAACAAATAAAATCCATATAAATGCATGGCATCTGTCAATTTTACTTTAAAATAATTATTTTTATGTTTAAATTTAGAAACTCATAGCGTCCCTATTAATGAATTTGAAGCAAAACAATTTTGATGCTGTATTAGTATGATCATGTTGTAATTCAAAATTAAAAGCAAAGCTATACAGGGTATGTCGAAAATTTTTTCAATTTTTTTTACTCTTGAAAAAAATTTTAAGGTTTTTTCTTTTTTAGGAATATAAAAAAATGTTTTGAGACACCCTGTAAGTTTTTTAAAATTCTTTAGATAGTCCCCAACAACAAATTTCCCTATCTAAAATTTCAACCTTCTTAATTAAAACAATTTTTATATTTCAAATACATACAGGAAGCCTTACACTGGCTCTCTAGCTATAAGTTGCCAATGCGTTTTAGAAAGAAATTATAATAATAATAAAAACACCTATATTTCGAAGTGTTAAAAAAGTTATTTTTTTAACACTTTATGTGGTGTACTGGAATAAAGTATTTTTATCTTCATGTTAACGATTTAA
>JACEGR010005677.1:0-70050 GCA_014170235.1 Listronotus bonariensis
AATAATAATAAACAATCTTTATTTCATAATTATGTACAATACATAAATAGAAATAGCGTCAAATAACAAAAAGAAAAAAATAAATCTATAATTACAACATGGCTCTAGCTCCTATAAAGTATTCTTCTAAATCATAAGGTTCTATGTCGATCAACATTTTAAATATACTTTTTTAAATTTCTTAAAATTATCTATACGTTGCACTAGAGTAGGTAAAGAATTATATAGTCTAATACAATTATAATAGGCACCTTTTTCAGTTAAAGCCAATCTATGTCTTGGGTATATGTAATTTTGTGATCTTGTTGGATATATTGTTTGTGACTGACTATTGCTAAACAAGTGCTTATGTTTATAAAAAAATAACAGGCATTCCTGGACATACATTGCATAAACTGTTAATATTTTGTTTGCTCTAAACTTTCCCCTACATGTTTCCCTAGTGTTAACCCCAAGAATTGTTCTTAATGTTCTTTTTTGACATATTAAAATTCTATTTAAATTGCTACCACACCCATAAAAAATTATACCATATCTAATATGGGATTCAAAATTTGCATGATACAACATTATTCTAGTTTGTACATCTAGATATTTACACAATACTCTAAAGCTATAACACACTGAGTTCAACCTTTTTTCCATAAGTTCCACGTGTTCATCCCAAGAAAGTGCATTGTCTAAAACAACACCCAGAAACTTGGCACTGGAGTCCAAATCTAACTCTAGACCATTGACATTAATTGTTTGTGGTTCTTCTCTTCTTTCGCGACTTGGTTTGAATATCATAATGCTGGTTTTAGAACTATTTAACACTAATTTATTTTTAGAGAACCAATTGTCTGCCTCCATCATTAGTAAGTTTGCTTTATCAATAGCCGTTGTTGTGCTCGATGCACTTACCAAGAGATTAGTGTCATCTGCATAGCTTGTAATAGTACTACCCCCCTGTTTATTCAGTATTTCAGAGATGTTATTTGTATAGATAACAAATAAGAGTGGGCCGATAACACTCCCCTGTGGTGTACCAATTGTCAGTTCTGATTTTTTGACCAAGCCCGGTTATTCCCTTTCCCTATAACAATTTGTTGATGCCTCCCGGACAAATAAGAGACTATCCACCTTAGTGCTGTTCCCCGAATGCCATACAGCTCAAGTTTCTTTATAAGTATTTCGTGATTTAAAGTATCATATGCTTTTGACAAGTCGAGGAACATCCCCAAGGTTACATTCCCATCCTCTAAGGATCTTATAATGTGCTCAACAAACTGAAAAATCGCTGTCTGTGTGGATCTGCCTGTAATAAAGCCGTGTTGTGATTCATTAAGTAGTTCATTTTCAATCATAAAATCCATAATTCGTCTACACATAATGTGTTCAAATAATTTAGAAAATGATGGAAGCAAACTAATTGGTCTATAGTTGTTGATGTTTGTATTATCACCTTTTTTAAATATAGGGACTACGACAGCTAGTTTCAGTTGATCAGGAAAAATACCAAACTTCAGAGAGTTATTAACAATGTAAACTAGAGGTTTAACAATTACCTGTGCTATGTTTTTAGCAAAGAAGTTGATATTTCATCATGACCACTGCTAGTTTTATTTTTTAATTTATGAGTTATTTCCAAGATCTCAGCGGTAGTGACCAGTTTAAGAACAATAGACTCTGGATTATGATGTATAAAAGAGTTAAACGGGATGTTGTCCAAATTAGCTGAAATCTTGGATACAGAATCCAGCCAGTGGGCATTAAACTTATTTGCCACATTTTCTGGATCACCATCTATGTTTATATCATTATTTTTTGATTTTCCGCTAATTTCATTGACAATTGCCCATACACTTTTTGTTTTATTATCAGAAGTTTTCAAACGCTTCGAAATCTCATTCTTTTTGCATTTTAAGAGTAAAGAGTCATACTTCTTTTTCTTTTCACTATACAAAGATTTATATCTAATATTTATATTTTTTAATACATATAATTTATCTAATTGTTTTTACATTCTCTAATCTCCGGGTTTTTCAACATGTGTTTTGTTTTTTACGGTTGTTAATTGGAACTTTTTTAATGGAAAACAGTTATTAAAGTGTAGCAAAATAATTTTTATAAATTCATTCCATTGATCGTTTACAAGAGAATTATCTAGAGAATATATTTTGTTCCAACATATTTCAGATAGCCTTTTTTAAAGGTTAATATATTGTTTTTAGAAAAATTTCGTTTAAAGATATGTTGGTTGGGCTTCTTATTAAATTTTAGTGTTATTTTTTGTGCTGTATGATCGGAAATGTGAGAATGCAAAACCTCTGATGTAAAATTACTCTTAAAATTGGTTAATATGTTGTCAATGCATCTCTGACTGGATTCTGTAATCCGTGTTGGCGCATTAATAGTGTGATATACATTAAATGAATTAGCAATAGACATAATATTTAGCATATTTTTGTTTTTCAACAAAAAATCTACATTTAGGTCTCCACAAATAATGATGTTATTTTTATTATTCATATTCAGCAATTCTTCCAATTTATCTTGGAATATTTTAATATCGCCATCTGGCGGCCTATACAACGAAACTATGACTATCTTACTACTATTAATTGTTACCTCACAACTACAACATTCAAAATGATTTTCTAAGCCTAATTTATTTACATCTAGTCTTACTTTATATTTACAACCATTTGTAACATAAATTGCACAACCACCATGTCTATTTATTCCTGCTCTACAGAAACTTGCTGCGAGATTAAAGTCTTTTATATTATAATGAGGTAACTGTTCACTTGTTTTCCAGTGTTCTGTGGCACATAAAACTACACAATCTTTTTGCTCTTCCAGAAAGTCATCCAAAAGGTTGACACTATTTCCAATGGATTGTAAGTTCTGATGGATTACACTAATTTTGTCAGTACATAGAGGGCTTATGTGTTTTTTCTCTTCCTGAATTGTTATGACTTCCGGCTTGGGAGACCCTAATTCTGTGATAAAAAAGGTTTATCATCTTGGCTACTATCATAATTTGTATGTTGCCGATGCCTTTCAAGTTTTTGTAAATATGCAGGACATTTTGGGTCTCTGGCCGTATGTATTCTGTCTTTAAGTTTCATGCGTTTGCAATTTGGACAATCTAATGGAGTATCTTCAGAACATTGCCTTCCTTCATGTTTTCCACCACACTTGTGGCAACACAATTCACCTTTGCAGTATTTGGCCACGTGACCAAAAAAGCAACATTTATAACACATAGCCAAATTATTGTATTCTTGGACATATGCCCTGGTTAAGTCAAAGCTTAGGTTATCGTTTTTTATTATCCACTTAAATATTACTGGATTTGTTTGCAATATCCAGTTTTCCTTGTTTTTATTTCGGCATTCCTTTTTGGCAATAAATTTAATTTTCTCTTCTATACCCTCTCCAAAAACTACTTGCATCTGAGGGTTATCCATTACAAGTTCTTTTATAAAGGTTTGTGCGTCATACCCTTTTACTATCCCCCTATCATAAACATGGGATCGGTGTTCTCTATTTCTTTTATTTCCAGTTCACTATGACTTTCTAATATTTTGTGCCACTTTTTTTGTTGGGATTCATTATGACACTCCACAATAACTGCACCACTGGGTAGATCTTTAATATTCTTAAAATTTTCCGGAAAATCGCCATTTTTGCTATGCTTTTGTTTAATTTCTTTTAATAATTTTCTTGGGTTACCTTCTTCTTTCAGTCTTATTATCGTTTCATGTTTTTTCCTTTGTGGAGGCGTAACCCATTTCTCCATAGTGATTGTTTGGTTCGTGTTTCCATTTAATTTTGTAATAGTACTGTAGGTTTTTTCTTTTTCTCAGGAATTTCGTACTGTCTTTCATTTAAATAGGAAACGTCTAATGATGTGGAGACCTTGGGTAAAGGTGGAAATGAAGGAAAAGTGTAGTTCTGGTTTGTCTGTTTATTATTATCAATTTTTTGGCGAAGGATGTAGTTCTCTTTTTCCAGCTGTCCTACTTTGTAGACAAGAGTAGTCACTATCTTATGTACATTAAATGTCGCCTTTCTCATTGCTGAGAGGTCCTCATTATTAAATTCTACGTTTTCTGCAAAACAATGGATGGTTTCTAAAGCTTCCAATATTTTGTGAAGATTACTACCCGCACCATCTTCCTCATTCACGTTCAAATGCTGGTTTAAGTTTTTTCTTCATCTTCAAACTCTATGTTATTCTTTTGCGATGCCACACTATCATCTGTTTGTTTCCGGATTTTTGTCTCTCTTCTATTCCAGTGGGGCTTGATTCTGATCGGAGCCGTTTTTGTGATGCGGGATCAGTCATTTTATCTGTTTTATCTGATTTGGTGGGCGTTCGTGAAATTGACTTTCTTGGCAAAAATATTTCCTCTGAATTATTTTTTTGGTCATCTAATAAATAATTATTTACACCTACGCCTATGGTATTCTCACTATTTGGTTTATTTTTATCAGTTTGGCACATTCCATACGTTTTTATGTTTTGAAATTTTTTGTTCAGATCTTCGACACCGATAATTTTATTTATCTCACTCACGGAAATATTAATTTGTCCGGTGGAATTTGTTCGTCTTTTTATTGTTGTTTTTGTTTTGATATCTAAGTTTTTTTTTACATCAGATATTTTTCCGCCACTATCAACACTCATGTTTTTCAGAATACCTAATAAAAATAACTTATTATAAAATTTAGAACTTAAATACGAGAAATAACTCGGAGCGATTTAAAACACGTCTACCCGTCTGCGCGGATATAATAAACAATAGACTTAGCTTGACAAAAATGCTTTTTATATTTTTGAGGGCATAAAAAGTGCTTTTGAATTTTTCCGATTTAATTTGCCCCACTTTTCTCTATCACCGTAAATCCGGGCTTGGTGCGGTTATGTGAGGCCCTACCTTTAAAGGTCTGGCGACACATGACCGCAACGAGCCCGTAAACATGCGTTTTACTCGTTAAATGTAGGTTGCGGTGCAAAAGTTTTGTATTTAATAAAATTGCAGTATATTACTGCATCGTATCTGACCACACAACCCGCACCGTATTTTAACAAGTGAACACACATCACCGTCCAACGGTTGTACATCACGCCGCGCCGGCTGCGACGCATTTATAATTAGTCAGTTTGCATTGAACTTTATTTGTTTTTCCGAAATATGAATTTTAAAAAACCATTTTAAAACCAAAAATAACAATGTATTCATAAGTTTTACTCACATATTATTTACAAGATGTAACAATAAAATTAATTTTACATTTTTTAATACTTATTAAATCACCTTTTCCTGTATTGTTAGTTTACAACAACTAACCTTAAACCACTAACTTTTATTTTTATATGTAATGAACTTAAATAAAAGGTCACGCCCTGTAAACTCAACGCTTGGTTCGGGGAACATCGGCGCTATCCGATCCACGTACGCAACGTACCATCACCGTCGAAATAAAAATGTATACAAAACGCACCAAGACACGGTCGTGCTACGGTGCGGGTCTTGTGGGGCATCGGTGCGGTTATGTGTGGCCCGACTTTTACCTAAACTACACTCAAAGTTAGAATAAAGAGGAACAGAGATAAGTAGGAAAATCTGTTTTATTTAAACAAAGGGATATACTGGGTGTCTGCTAATTAATCGTACACAGAAAAACCACAGATTTCTTATGTCAAAATATTAAGATTTAATTAAACATACCTATATTCAAAAGTTCATAATAAGAAAGATATAGGGTGTCAAAGTGAAAAAAATATTTTAAATTTTTTCGATAATTTGATGTTTTGAACATTTTAGTGAAACTCGGTATCGAGAGGTTTTTTGACATGAGCTTTTTAGATCTGATATTAATTTTTATGTGTTAACTAGGAAAGCTAGCTACATTTTTTAAATTTTTCTAAAACGTCCCAACTGTTTTGTGCTACTTTGTATGTACCTTCAAAGTAAACCAGTAAACTCCCTATGCTTTCTACACAAAAAAGGTATACTTTGTAAGAATGGCCACGAACAACCGTTTTCAACATATTTTCATTAAAGTGTTTTAGTGCAAGCAAAAAGTATATGGAGGAGTACATTAAATCATTCGTTTATCATGAGGCAGTTGTAGGTATGGATAATAAGCTATTTTTAAATGCTGTTTTTGGTTGCAAAAACCACTTAAATTCAAATATCTTAAAAACGGTTGTTTAGAGCCATTGTTACAAGGTATACCTTTTTTGTGTAAAAACTATTAGGGAGTTTACTGGTTTACTTAGATGGTACATACAGTGTAGCACAAAAAAGTTAGAACGTTAGAAAGAAAACCCGCCAGAAAAATTTTGTGACGTTGTATGATTTGTGTCAAAATCCAACCAAAATATTATGATATGAAAAATAAAACTAATAATTTTACAAAATTGAAATAGGAAAAAACTCTACCGATAGATAGCGCAATGGACAATAAACTACCACGCTTATTCAACATCTTCGCTTTTTATTGCCTAAACCGTACCAATGAGACCAAAATATTAGTGTTGGGAAATACGGTGATTTTTCGGTAACCGGTGAAACGGCGACAGTGATTTCTAAATCACCGTGACTTGAATATACATAAATATTTAACTAAAAATGGAAATATAAAAACAGCTCGGGTGTCTGGCAACAAATACGCATATATTATTTATGCAGCTCTTATCGGTTTTCCTTGACATGCAGCATAATATTTATTGATTTTATTAAACTTAATATTATGCTGCAAATTAAATTAACAGCAATATTACGAAATCTAAATTTTCTTGGGCTCGTAACTCAAATAATCATTTTTATATAAGGTTATGTACAAATAATATCAAGTTTTAGGATTTATTCATTATCTACTTTTAAAAATAAAATAAAAAACAAATTTTTTATTAATCGAACAACATTTTAACATTTTTAACTTAAATTCAATTACAAAAAGGTAAATATAAAATAAAAAACCTTTTTAAACCAAAACGAAAATGCATAATAAAAAATAAAAATTTTAAATTCTTTAAATAAATAAAATTAAAACAATATATAGCTTACTTTTTTCCCAATGAAAATTAAAAATTAGCATTAAGAAAGATTAGTTTTTAGCTTTGTTTGCACTTAATTTATTTCTACGGTCGACTAATTAAACACCCGGCTTTGGAAAACAGTCTTTCACATGGCTTGGCGGTGCCCGCGACCCTCCACGTCTAAACAATATAAATATCATATCAGCTTAAATCACTGTTTTCCTTCACATATTATTTTTAAATAATAATTCATAGGTATATCCAATAGGTGCATCCAATGCGTGTCGTGCCAATGCCGATTGCAGTATTCGCTTCAATAACTGATCACCGTATTTGCGAAAGGTAAATCACCACCGGTAGCGCCAGTGATTTTTATTCACCGGTGAAATATCGCGGTTATTGATATATTGCCATCAGCCATCATCTAATGCGTGGCGTGTCGATGCCGATTGCAGTATTCGCTTCAATCACTGATCACCGTATTTGCAAAAGTAAATCACCGGTAGCGCCAGTGATTTTCCATTCACCGGTGAAATATCGCGGTTATTGATATATCGCCCAACACTACAAAATATTTCGAGACTGGTCTGCGGTTGGTGATCTCAATAGCTTTGAAGGAAATATCTTCGGCTTGTGTAAAAATCTGCATCTCCAGGTTGGACAGTGTCCCCAGAGATGCAACCTTGCAGTGCAAAGAAATTGCAAGCAGTAAGGAGTTTTTCCTATTTCAATTTTCAAATAAAATGTCGTATCATTTTAGCTTTTCAAAAAAGAGTATATGCGTCAATTTTTCGCCATCTTAAAGACGTCATTATGACGTCATTAACGGGACGTCTTTTGTCTGTGACTTAGGGAGGTCAATATTAATACAAATTTTCCAATTTTTACCTTAAATAAAACTAAAGCAATCAACTCTCCAGCCTACCAACCGATGTCGGACTGGGGACCATTTTGCCCACTGGGCAAAAGTTCAAAATGGCCCCGGGTAGAAATATTTTTAGGAGTTAGGCTGAAAGTTACATTTTAATAATGACATATACAGTCAGCACAAAAAGTCTCCGTACACCATTCCGAGCACCATTTACTTTTATCAATTTTAGGCGTTCAAGCAATTATAACTGCGGTAATAATTGGTGGCAACTTTAAGGTATAATATATTGTTTAAACTTCAACAAAACCGATTGGTAAATACCGTTTTAGAATTGGTTCTTTGCTTAAAATTGATACTTTTAAGCTGTTGTGCCTATCTTTTCCATGTTTAGAGGGCTGATGAGTAGATGTGTTCTCTCTAACAGATTTAGTCAGGACTGGATGTACGGAACAAAATGCTGTTTTTAACCTTGTTGCAAAAGAAATCAGAATTATCTACAATTGAGCCAATACGTCTATTTTGTAGACTCGGTGGCGGCTGGTACTAACAGGCACAACGGAAAGTGTCCACCCTTCAAATAAACAAAAAAAAAACGATTTTATTAAAAATAATCTAATGTCAAATATGTTCTACAATTCCATTAAAACACTTTTAAATACTCAAAGCTTACTTCCAAATACTCTGGCTAAAACTTACTTCTAAATTACTTCAACGCAACGCTCAAATAACAAAGCTTTTTTTCCAAGCCGGGGCATAAACAGAAACGAATGAAGTTAGATACGTGTACTAGAACGCAAAAATTGTGCCCGTTTTGTCTTATTTATTTTGATCCGCGACTTATTATGTCTTCGTTATTTTAATAAACGCGAAAAAGTTTAGTGCATGGTCACAAATTACTTGTGCCCAGGCGGACGTCGAAGCTTAAACGGTAGCGTCGGTAGAGTTTTAGTAGCAATATTTATTATTGTTAATTATGATTAGACGGTGTGAATAAATCGTTTACGTTTAATTTGAACAAGTATAGCTAACTAGTGCGTATGTTGAGAGTTATGTGATGTGATATGTGATAATTAGATAGTTTAAAAATGGATCAACAACTGAAAATAAATGCGGTGCAGTTATTACTACAGGATAGTTTGCCTTTTGAACAGAAACTTTTAGTTAAACAAAAAGGAAAACCTACTATCGATCTTCAAATTTATTGTTACTAGTAAAACTAGGACATACAATAGAGTTTTTAATAAGAATATTTTTAAAAATATGACTGGATATGTGGGTGTTCGGTCACAACTAAAGTGATCAAGTATTCTGTAGCAAGAAAAATGAGCGAATAGACTTTCTTTTTAAATAGAGGGTAAGTTTTTATTATTATTTATTTTTTGCTTGTGCCCTCCCACTGAAAAATGAACAAAATATGGGAAATGGTTAAGTAAAAGCAAATCTATCAACAATTTCGGGATTGAGGAATTATGATTATTCTTGGTAAATGCCCATATACCATTTTTGCCGGCGTTGTACATTTAATTTACTGGCATTGCCAACACTCTTTAATGGCAAGGCATTGGCAAAAAGGTATCAAAAAGACGCGAAAGTGGGCAATTGGCCGTTATTAGGCCACGTGCTGCAGATAAAGTGATGGCATCCGTCATTAATAAGTTATTGGCAAAAAAATGCGTTTAAGATGATGGCATCCATCATTAATAAGTTATTGGCAAAAAGATAACAAAGACACGAAAGTGGGCAAATGCAGATACTCCCAAGCAGCAAGCTGACGTCTTATTGACGAAAATTGTCGCATATACTTTTTTAAAAGCTAAAATGATGCGATATTTTATTTAAAAATTAAAATAGAAAAAACTCCTTACTGCATGCAATTTCCTTGCAATGCAAAATACCATCTCTCGGAACACTGTCCAAGTTGGAGATGCAGATTTTTACACTAGCCGAAGATATTTCTTTCAAAGCTAAGTGAGTTCACCTACCGCAGACCGCTCTCGAACTATTTTTGTCTAATGGGTACGGTTTAGACGATAAAAAGCGAAGATATTGCAGAAACGTAGTAGCTTATTGTCCATTACGCCATCTATCGGTATGTCAAAAAAACTATTAAATATATATAATATTTTTTATTAACACGTCTTTAAAACTTTTAATAAAGTTTTAAACAAAATGTTTACAGCTCTAACAGTCTACTTGAATATCTTGCCTTCTCGACTAGCCATCACCAATTAATCACACAACACACACTTATTAGGTAATGAATACATTTAATTGTCTAATGTTAATGTCTATTAAAAAACTCTTTTCTTTAAAAAAGAAACTAAAAAGCTAGAAAACCACGTAGAAAACAAATGCACAAACCTTCGGTCGAAATTAACGTAGCTAATTTTACCATCATTTTATTTTTATTCGCTCCAAAATACATAATAAACATTTTGTTTGACATAATTTTTATTTGCATGATTTTTAACAATAAAATGTTATGAAAAGGCCATTTCCTTTAAATTATGTAGAAAAACATAAAATAATGTTGTTTAGCTGCCATTATAAATAAAACAGATCAAAAAAATTGCTTTTATGTTAGTTAAATACCAATGTTAATAATATGGTTTAAAAAGTATGAATATGCGTTGAAGGTTTGCCTTCAAAAATTTAATATTTATTTGCCTCCAACAAAAACGCGTGCTTTATTTAATCAGGATTGGTATGCCGCCATTTTTGTATGCTTGCCGGCAATTCGCCTGCATGTAAAATTTATTGGCAATTAAGTGTTTATTTAGGGTTGACTTTTTAATGCGTATAATATGTTGGCATAATATTGCCACCAATTGCCAATGCTTTACCATCAATGCCAATATGAAAAATGTACATTGCCGGCAAATAGTGTTTGCTGGGTGGTGAGCTCAATCATAGAGTAAGGAAATTATAAGAGTTATCATGGAATAGCCGATTTAACGACAGGTCATGCGAAAACTCCCAATATAATTTTATTTGTTTCTTGTTGAAATACCGCCAGTTAGTCATTTCAGTAAGCTTACGTGTCTCCCCACCGCTGATGTTACACGAGGCGAGGCTTCGACCGACGCATTTAAAGTGTAAACTGGAAAAATGACAAGCCTGCCGCCAAGCCTGCCGCAAAAGCGGTACGAAAATTTTAGCATGCCATGGTTTCTCTTATCCGTAGGTATGTTACTTTATGGCTCCATGAAGCATGCACTTTTCTCGGTTTAAATCGAAAGCTTTTTTTAGTTGGTTTTAAAAACAAATAATGTGGATACTGTCAAAAGTTAAAAAAAAGTACATTTTTAAAAACGTATTAGCTAACAAGGTCCAGCACTACAGCATTTTGGAAAAAGTCCCGTATGTCCAGTCCTGTTAAACCTATTGACCAAAATTGGCAATTCTGGAGGGAACATATCTACTGGTACTCATGTAACCAAATATATAAAAAAACATGATAAAGCTTTTAATACAGACTTCCTTCAAAAGTTGTAATAAATAAAAAAAAGTGCAGTTTTCCGAACGCTAGTTTGACGCCTTTATGTTTCGAGCTTAAATCTGAACATACTCCGAACAAGCCATACTAACATTTGACAGATTTTGAAATGACAATTTACAATACAATTTTACAGATGTAAACAGCGTTTTGTTTTATGTTGTTATGTGACAAAGTTTTAGAAAATTTTAAATAATATTTTAACATTTTAAAAGAAGAATAAAGCCTTTAAACAATACCAAATATCCCCATAAAAAATTTCAAGAAAAGCTGATAGTCTAAAAGGCATTTAACTTTAAACCAAGGCAAGTTAGGCTTTATACAATAGCAAGGGTAGGTAAAGATCCTTTAAAAGTAATTAGATGCAATGATGCTTACTTTAAAGTAGATGGATTATTTCAGTTAAAAAAAAACTATACAAGGCTTTCATTGCAATATTAATATTTGGTGTGCATCCATATTAAACATTGGGCAAAGTGAGTATGAATGACCTACATATTTATGGAACTTTGCTAGGGTCACATTATTTCCAGTGTTTAAAAAATATATTTTAATCCAAGGTGTGGGTATTTACATGGGCTAATTTTGTAGTTAGCTTTATTGGCCATTTAAATCTATAAAAGTCCTAAAATTATTGTAATATGTAACCATTTGGAAAATTATGCTATGTACCCAACATTAATAACATGTCAAAGAAAACTAATAAGTAATGTATTTTTAATAATATATAGATATTTTTTAAGACCACATATTTTCGCCTTGAAGCAGAGGTTTTTTTGCCAGTTTAATCCTTTGAAAAATAGCCAAGAATTTTGTTATTTTAATGTTGTTTGTTTGTGGGTGTGTATTTTAAAATATATTAGAATGTTTTTTAGATTCCTTTTATAAAATTCCTTCTAAAAAATAAAAATGGCCAATTGCAGGTAGGCTAGTTCTGCTCTAAGGAGATAATATGAAATGTTCCAGATAGGATTATCCCACTAACTCTTAAAAGTATATTAACACATATTTTGAGTAGAAGAATATTTATCAGGTTCAGAGTGGACTAAGTGAGCTACTACTATTTTATAATATAATTATTAGTCCACTCGGGCCCTAATAAATTATTATTCTATTCTACCTATTTATAGGTTACAATCCACACTTTTTAGTTTTTCATCCTGGAAATTGTTACGATAAATTGGGGCAGTTATGGCGAACCAATGGCATGTGTACCATTAATGGCACGCCAAACAATATTTTGGGCATGTCACTGATCACAAATACAAAATCACAAAAAGTGTGAAATACTATCCAAGCTAGTATTTTTAGGTTGGCAATGCAAAAATTCTACATCTGTAAATTTTGTTTTATCTTAAAAAATTGTATAGATCTGTCTAAATGTAGCATGATTTTTTCGTGCTGGTCCTGTATTAGCATAAACTGTGAAAGCTTAGGGTTTGACTATACTGTGGTCGGCTTCCCCCCTTTCTTCACTTTTTTTTCTAAAACATCACTTACCACAAAAACAAAAATGTTTCCTACTTTTCATAAGAACCCTCCTTTTGGGGGCCCCTTCCAACTAAGCGCTAAGGGCGACCCCCCACCCGCCCCTTTCTCGCTACGCTAGTGGATCTATGACCTCATTAAACATTTATTCAGAAAAAAGGTTCCTTAATACTTAAAGATTTGCCATCCCTAAATTGGGGTAAAGACTTTGCTTGCAAAACTTACTTTACAGTTGTAAGAAACATCTTTTTTTTTTTTTTCTAATATGTATTTTATTCATATAACTTTAGGATAATTAAAAAAAAGTTTGCAATAAATACCCAAAAAACATATTAGCAACACGTACATGTAGAACATTTTAAAACAACAGCATTATTGTGGTATACCTACCACACTTGGGATAAAAACTTTAAAAATTTTTTTGAGAGTTACATTAATTCCTATTTTAAAGTTTTTTTGGATTTATGACAACTTGCGAATAACATAAATATTTTCTCTTCTCCATTATGTGTTAAAAATTAACCTCTAGCATAATTTCATCCATCGTTTTTGATTATTTATTTTTACCTTAGGTCTGCATTGTAATGAAATATAAGCTATAAGATGGATCAAGGTGTCTCTACTAGTAAAAATGATGGTGGGGGTGAAAGTGGAAGTGACTCTCCATCAAAAGACAAACTATTCGACCCTTCAATTGATATGCTTGTTAATGATTTTGACGATGAAAGAACCCTGGAAGAGGAGGAAGCTTTAGCTGCTGGGGAAGCTGATGATCCCTCTGCAGAGCTTTCTAATTTGGAAAAGGTATTAATAATTTAAATATTTATTTATTTACGTATTTATATTATTTAGTTTTATAGTTTATAGCAACAAAAAAATTATTGGCTTATCTTTGCCAGCAATGTAACAGGGATTGCAAATATCATGAAATTTATAGAAAACATTAAAATATCGAATATTAACAATATATTGATGGTCTGGTTCACACATGTTGTATGTGTAAAAGATGAATTTTTAAGTTATATGAACTTTGAACTTTAAAAACTTTTTTTTATACCTTTTTCCTAATAAATTGCAAAATTGCAATCCCCAGCAGTGCAACCATGTGTACTCATAGTGCCGCTCCTGCTATTTAAATGTTTAAAAGTAAAGCTTTGCAATTCAATAGAAAAAAATGGTAAAATGAATGGAAAAACAGATTTTTGAATGGTGTAAATCAAACATTGTGTGCCTATTTACTTTTAAATCACTAATTATTATTTGCAAAAGAAGGCTGAATATAGTAAAAATGAGGTTAGTTTAATTTTCAACTTTGATGATGGATATCTTAAGAATGAAACTCTTCAGATTCGTGATCAGCGCCTTAAGAAGCCCCTATATGCCAATTTTCGCCAAAATCGTAGTTGCTGCTTCTAGACAATTACCAAAATTACATATTTTTTAAAAATACCAAACATAATTATTATAGTTCCTAAACAAACAAAAAATAACATAAACCTAATGCTGCCGCCAGAGATTGGGCCAACTATGACAAACTTTCGCAAATACCATTGTGTGGACGAGTAGTTCGTCTGCATTCGCCCTGATTGGTCCAACTTTTTACACACACATTTGCTTACAAATAGTTTGCCAAATGTTTCGACAAATAGTTCGGCGACAACTTCACCCAATGTGTGGCGGCAGCATAAAGCTTTACTTTGGTGCAAGTGGTAAATAATTATTGACTGAATTATTAGATTTGTTTAAAAGTGAGTAGAAACCTATTTCTGCGAATAGATATACCGGTTGACACAGGATGTTGTTCCCCACAATTTTTTTGTGGCATTAACATTTTTTAACACGCTTTTATTAGCTTGGGTTGTATCTATCTATCTATCTATCTATCTATGTAACGGAATCTTTGAGCCTAATTTTTACCAACTCCCAGCAATTCAATTTCTTTGAAACTTTGCACACGTATCAAGGACCGATGACAATGCAATAATTTAAAAACAGTATCCCGTTATCCTGATTATGACCGCCAAGATAAATAAATTCCTTTACAGATCCTCTGTGAAAGAGAAAGCGAGCTAGAGCTAGGCGAGTGATCTGCGCATGCGTGCAGTTTCAGTCTTACATGCATACATACATAAATAGTTCGTAAAACATTTCAATATCACATGACCGCAGAAAACTAATTGATATATCGAACTAAAAAATGAAAAATAAATAATAGTTTAAAAAACTAAAAAACACGCTTTTATATGCAACCGAACTAAAAATTAGAAAATAATTTTTTATTACAAAGAGTTTGTTACTTCAGAATAAAAGCGTGGGGTGCTTAATATATTAAATGTTATAATTATTCTATTTGCAAATATCTATGAGGGAAAAGTTATGAAAAAATAGTAAAATGCACCCCACGCTTTTTACTCTGAAGTGACAAACTCTTTGTAATGAAAAATTATTTTCTAATTTTTAGTTCGGTTGCATATAAAAGCGTGTTTTTAGTTTTTAAACTATTATTTATTTATCATTATCATGACCTCAAAATCACCTCTGGATTAACTGGAAATACCATAAACTTTCTTATTTTAAATACAAGTACCTACTTCTTTTTCTATATGTGTATTCTGTATAAAATTTTCTTTTTAATGATATATTATACAGTTTCTTTTCAAAATAGCGGCCAGAGAAGGTTTTTAAAGAAAAACAAATACCGACATTATTTCTGCTTTGAATATATTTTTGTCAGGTATGCTGTGGAAATAAAAGAATGACTTAATTTACTTTTATAGGTAGTGACTAGTGACATATTCCATTTTCTTAATTTCAGTTTTTAATGTAATTAAGAGGAAAAAATTTTAAAAAATTACCAACATTTTAAATGGAAACACCCCTATTTTCTTTTATTTTTAAATTTTACACTAAAATCTGTTTCTAATACCATATCACAATATGTTGTGATATATTATTAGAAAGAGATTTTAGTGTAGAATTTAAAAATAAATCAAAACTACGGGTATTTCCATTTAAAATATTAAAAAAAAAATAAATTTTCTCTCATTAAGTACATTAAAAACTAAAATTACAAAATCTAAGTAATTTATTAAAGAAAATGAAATATGTCACTACCTCTGAAAATAAAATAGGTCATTCTTTTATTTTTACAGCCTACTTGACAAAAAATATATTCAAAACAGCAATAATGGCGGCACTTTATTTTCTTTACAATGTTCTCTGACCGCCATGTTGAAAGAAACATCCTGTATGATATATCAATGAAAAGAAATTTTATGCAGAATACAAATAAATATACTTAGAAAAGAGTAGGTACTTGTATTTAAAATAAAAAGATTATGGTACTTCCAGTTTAACCGGAAGTGATTTTGAGATCATGATAATGACAAAAAATGTTAATTTATACTATAATAAGACTGTAAATCTTTTATTAATCTTTCCTAAAAACTAAGAAAAAAATTGTAAGGGTAACAACATCCTGTGTCGCCCGGTATATCAGAATTTGGATATTTATTCAGCATAAATATCGCGATATATATCGTGATATATATCTGCTAACCCTGCAATGCAATAAACCATTTTAGAAAGTATCCAATTAAAAAGTAAAAGAATAACAATAACTATATATAACCCTCTAAAACTGATATTAAAAATGGCCAACCTATCTTGAATACTGTTATATGTTTTACATTTATCATATAAAGGGAACCCAATTGTCTATTGTTGGGGGCTACCTGTGGTGGGTAGAAGGTAATTGGGTTCCTTGTAGGGTATGGTGGCACATTTAATTATATACTGGAGACAAAATGCATATCATCTAAAGGTCCATTAATAGCTTTGTATAAGTATACTACACTAAATACACGTCTTCGTTTTTCTAGCGATTCAAGACCATATTTTTCGCACAATGGACAGATTTGCACATGTTGATCATAAAGTCCAGTTCCTTTAAAATAAACATACCGAATCATTTTGTTTTAAACTCGCTCAACTGCATACTTATAACAGCCATAAAATGGATTCCATATTTAACTAGCATGCTCAAGAATACTTCTCACATATTAATATAATATGTACAAGCATTTTAAAAATTTAACATTTGTAATTTCTTTGGTATTACGCACAATAAACCCATACATTTTGCAAGCTCTGCTGATAATCTCTTTAAAATGCCAATTAAATGTTAATTTGTGATCAAATGTTACCCCTAAATCTTTAATTTCACTTACACGTCTTATTGTATTATTTTGCATTTTATATTGATATAAGATGAGAGGATGCTTTCTAGAAAATGTCACAATGTTACATTTATCTATATTAAAATATAATTTACTCTCTACAGACCACTCCATAAAATTATCTACATATAATAATATCAGTTTGAAGGGCAATGCAGTTATTGTTTGTTTTACGGTAGGTTTTAAATAATCAGCAAATAATAGGCGTGTTGGATTTTTAAATGCAGTTGTAATGCTATTAATATAAATTAGAATATTAATGGACCTAAGTTGGAACTTTGTGGTACTCCAGAAGTAGGAAGAAAAGATTTTGATTTGTAGCCTGTCAAATTAACTGTGTGTTCTCGATCATACAGATATGATTTTAAAAATCTTCTAAATTGCTATGAAAGCCAAATTCTAATTCTAGTTTTTTAAGTAAAATGTTAAATGACACTTTATCAAATGATTTTTCAAAATCTGTGTATAGAACATCCTTATGCCCTTTTACATTTAAAACATTTGATATGGTTTGCGTCATTGAAATTAAATTAGTTATTGTAGATTTATCAGTTAAGAAACCATGCTAAAATACCGATATGCTTTGTCTTAAAGCAAGGAAGATATAATAATATGATAAAAATAAGTGATTCGAATATCTTTGCAGGTATGGAAAGCACTGCAATTCCCCGATAGTTAATAATAAGTGATTTATCCCCTTTTTAAAAATTTGGGCAAATTTTTGCCCTTTTAAGAATATCTGAAATGTTTTTGTTTTCAGACTTAAATTAAACAAGATTAATAAAGGGCAACAAATAATATTTATAAACGATGGTATGCTATCCAGTCCAACTGCCTTACCCTCCTTTAAATCCTGAATAGCCTTTACAGGGTGCCCCACCGGGAACTGCCGCGGTCGATTTCTCAAAAAGTACGCTTTGGAAAAATTTGAAAGTTTAGTAACATTATAAAGTCAGTGTGGGACATACAACTAAAATACTTTGACAGCTCTACCACTTATATACCACCCGTTATACCGGAAGTAAATGTCAACTTCCTTATTTTAAATGGAACACCCTATATATTACTTATTTTTTAGATTCTGCGTAAAATTATAAACATATTTTATATATATTGTTTCATACCCAAGTCCAACCGTTTTTGACTAATTTTACATTTTATGTCAAAAATGACGTTTGCAAGCCATTGCATAACCATCAATGTCTTCTAAACAAAAACCTTTAATCTGAGTTGGGGTTGGATTTCTTGTAAAGAAAGGACTTCTTTAGTGAGCTGTATCGATATTTTCAAAATTAATAAATACAGAGTTGTCAAAAATAGTCGTTAAAAATCATAACGACAAAAACCTTAAAAGTAAATGTTTTCAAATGGAAACCCCTATCTTTTGTTACCTTATCCTAATATTCATTATAAATAAGGGTAAGTTTGTATAAGGATGTCTATTCCAAAAATTTATAGTTTTCGAAATAATAACAATTAAATATGTATCTATTCTAACAATGCATTTAAGTACTGGTAGTTACGGGGTAGTTGGCTGTGACGCCGCATTTTGTTGTCAACGCCAACTAGAAGCCAAACTAAGCCGTACTTAAAAGCATTGTTAGAATATATTAAATTCTTAATATTACAAAAACTACAAATCTTTGGAATATACATCCTTTTACAAATTTATCCCTATTTTGGATGCTTAATAGGATAAGGTAAAAAGATAGGAGTTTCCATTTAAAAAAATAGACTTTTAAGGTTTTTGTCGTAATAATTTTGACGATTATTTTTGACTACTCTTTATTTATTAATTGTGAAAATATCAATACAGTCTGCCTAAGTAGTTATTTCTCCACGGGAGAGCGAACCCCAAATCACATTAAAGGCTCTTGTTTAGAAGAAATTGATGGTTATGTAATGGCTTGCAAGCGTCATTTTAGACATAAAATTTAAAATAAGTCAAAAACAGTTGGACTCAGGTATAGAACATTATACATAAATAATGTTTAAAATTTTACGCAAAATCTAAAATATAAATAGTATATAGGGTGTTCCATTTAAAATAAGGAAGTTGACATTAATGTCCTTTACCTTAACTTTATAATGTTAACCACATTTTCAAAAATTTCCAAAGCGTACTTTTCGAAAAATTGATGGCGGCAGTTCCCGGTGGGACACCCTGTATTACATCTTCTACCCAAACATTATTCAGAACAACCTCCGGGGCATTAATCTTTTTTTTTTTTTTTTTTTTATCTTTGGACAAACCACGAAGGCTAAAAGCCTAAATACTAACGTACCGTGGGTGTCTTAAGCGATGTAAGAGGGAGTTTATTGACACGGGACTTAAATACTTGAAGATTTGGGGGAGAAGGAAAGACCTCCGCGGGCAGCAGGTTCCACAACCTAGAAACTCTAGGGATAAAAGAACGAACAAAGTGGGAAGTTCGGGGCCTGTCCAGTTGGACCGTATAGGGATGCATACGCGCGGAACCACGGGTTTCTCTGTTGGGAACCGTAAGTGGAGGAACAATACTGGACAACTCTTCAGAGCAGAAGCCATGGAAGTACCTATAAAAAAGCGATAAATCCCCACAGCCCGACGATGTGCAAGAGAGGGAAGCCTTTCTGTAAGTGAAGGATCATTAATAAGACGAACAGCTCTTCTTTGAATAGAATCAAGAATGCTTAGGGTTGTGGGGGACGCCATGCCCCAGATATGAGAACAATACTCCAAGGGAGGTCGGATTTGGGACACATACAAAGTGTATAAATTAGAAGGGGAAAAATATTTTTGGCTCGAAAGAGAAATCCAAGCTTTTTGAAGCTGCCGTGGCTATAGATACAATGTGTTTATGCCAGTTAAGGTTACTTTCAAATGTGACGCCAACAAGATTAAAGGTGTCTTTGCTCTGTAAAACTTGGCCGCTCATAAGTAGAGGATGAGTATTTGATGACTCTTTTCGCGACAAGGAACATGATTGTGTTTTGGATGCATTAAAATGGACGAGATTTTTAGCGCCCCAATCCAATATTAAATTAAGATCCTGCGAAAGAGATATCTGCATCGCTCTGCGTTTGTTTTTTTTAATCTTATCGTAAATATTAGGCATTGTGCCTTCATCTTTCGTATATACACTGCAAAAGTAACTGCTAAAGGCATTACTTATATCCTTACCATTGTCATATGCTACATTGTTCCAGAATTTTTTTGGGAATATGAGTTGAACTTTTTTATTGTTTATGTAGGACCAGAAAGATCGCGAGTCATCACTAATGCTATTTTGCACACTTTTAATATAATTTTGACGAGCAAGTTTTGTATCTTTTTTATATCAGATCTTGGACTTTTAAATTAAAACATATTTTTAGTTATTTTTTTGTGTTTATTTCTTAGTTTATCTTTAACTTTAATTTTATCTATTTTACTCTTTGTAATTCAAACAGGATACCTTTTAGATACAAATTCATAACTTTTCGGAATACATAGATCAAATATTTTATAAATTTTGTTATAAAAAGTTTCTGTAGCATCATTAACATAGGCATATGACTCGAGAAAGCTCCAGTTTGTTGGATTAAACACATAGTACAAAGAACCATTATCAGCCCTATGAAAGTTGTATGTCTAAGCTTTAGATTTTAATTCCTTAATACGTGTAACATCCATTGACAGAGTGATTCTTAATGTGGGATGAAACTTATCTTCAGTAACAAACCTAAATTCGCTTCTCGTTACCTTACCATTGATTTTTGTCACAACAATATCCAAAAGACGATTCATCGAATTTACAATATATATAAAAACTTAAGAACCGATTGAAGCTGTCCACAAAATTGTCAGACTCGCCCAACATATATTGTTCATTTAATTTAGATACATTAAGATCACCCAAAATTACAAACTTTGAGTCCACTGAAAATTGCTGGTGCTCAATCATATCATACAAGCTCTCGTAGGAATAAACTATAAAGTATACATGATTAAATGATTAAAAGAACTTAGGCTAATCTTAACACACAATATATCAATTTTCATCTTAAAAATTTAGATCAATCTGTAATGAATCAAATTTTGTTTTTGCAGCCAATAATACGCCACCTCCTCGCGACTTTTCGCTTAATTGATAGTTACGATTAACTTGAAAAATATTGAACATCACATTAGGAAAATATTCACTATCATTAGTAGAATCATGCAACCAAGTTTCGGTTAAAGCAATAACATTATATTCATCAGATGTAGCCCAAATACTGTCATTAAACTCACTCACTTTAGAATTAATTACATTTTAATATACCACACACAATGAACCTTCTATTTTTGATGCCTTTGAGTACCTGCTTGTCGATTTCAGTGTCCTCATTGTGGGTAAAACCGTCTCTGAAAATTCTGTGGTCGTTCGAACGCCATTTGGTCTTAATATATTTCGGAAAGCAAATGGCCTTACTGTCACATTCACATGCCATATAGCACTGTTCATAATGGCTGATTCTAATTGGGGAGTTATGGAGATTTTAAATTATGCTTTATAGTCCTCTGAACCTCAAAGCTTTTCACATGTAAGCGTAGGAATGCAGTTGGTTTCTAAATGCTGTTTGAGATGTTCTACGGTACAATTATAATTTAAATTACCAACATGGAACCATTTTCTTTCAATTGCTGCTGAAATTTTAGATATAGTGCTATTTGTACCCTTGACAAATGCTTTTTTAGGAAATTGTACTGGATTGGTCTTTAGAATGTTGTGACTCACTATTTACATAAATGAGATTTGGCATCACAGGATTCTGTAGGAAAGCCTGGAACAATTCCTTTTTATTATATTGATCGCATCGACAACGCCTTCGAGTTTATCAGCTATGACGTCAGCTTGGTGTTCCAATTCCTGTCTAAGAACTGCAACCATAACTGTATTCAAGTTTGACTCGGTTTATTCTTTAATAAGCTTTGTTGCTGTGTGGGATTTTCATTGGTTGAACTTTATTGATTTCTTAAGAGATTAATTTCTTTTTCTAGTTCTTCAATCTTCTTTGTTAATTCCAAAATTTTATTTGCAGAATGATTGCTCTCATCAACATTGTGTGTTTGATTTGATTTACGTATATCATTTTCAATGGCGTCCACTTTGTTAGTTAGTCTTTGTATTAGCTTATTTTTTCATTCTCTTGAATAATGATTTTGTATGAACATGTCGGCACTATCTTGTTTTTGATTCGATTGTTTGAGTCATACAGGCTGGATGAAATGCCCCTCCGCACTTTAGACATTCCACGCTAGTCACTACAATCTTTTGCAGTGTATGCACTGAGCCTTACCAGTATCGACAATTCCAGTTGTGTTATCAGTAGGATTATTCATTGTTGGGGTATTAAAAGAAATAAACCCACCACTTTTTGTTGATTTATTTTGGATATTATCGTCTATTGTTAGGTGTTTTTTTACGTCGTGAATATTTTAAATATCACGTTGAGATTTAAATCAATTATTATTTTTGTGTTTTTTACTATTAAGCAAACATCAAAAATAATAGCACAAAGCAGAGTATGGGTGTGTGTGCAAAACTATCTATTTTACACTTAAATTTAGATTTAAAATCACGACAATTACCGCTCAAAGTTGAATATATTGCGGAGCTAACAGTGCTTAAACAACTCAAATCAAACTCATGTTAACGTTAGTTATAATTCCAATGAAATCCTAAGTTAGGAACTTTTATTCTACCCATTATTAAATTTAACTTTTTAGGAAGGTAACATGCCACTAGAAGAACTTTTAGCTCTATATGGTTACAATACAGCAGAAGATAAGGAAAGTTCCTCAGACTCAGAGGATGAAGAGGAATTGCATCAAGAAGAAGAACAAATTTGTGAACCAATAGTTGAAAAAGAAAGATCTCCAACACCCCCAAGGCATTCAAAGCTCAGTATTCTTTATGAGCCCATGTTGGATGATGTAGATGATACCAGGAATCTACGATGTATGTAGAAAAGATATACCACCTAGGAATACATTTTTAAGGGGTTAGGTGGGTTTGAAAATTTCCAAAAATATTTTTTTTTGCTTTGATCTTATTAAATAGTACAATGTGTTTAAAATATTCTCCTAAAATTTTAAATCGATTCCAGTAAAATTCTAAAAGATAGACCCTTTAGAAGTGCCGCCCATCAACCAAGTCAGTGCATTTAAAACTTTAAACGCGTTTATTTCAAAACTAAATTATTTTAAGTTGGTGGACACGATTTCTCGAAAAGTTTTAAAGTGAACATTATGAAGTTATTGAACGAAGGATTTTTTAGAACTATTATTACAACTTATGTTTTCAAGCCAAAATATGGTGAAAATTTGACCAAAAAATGTGTTTTTTTGTTCAAAGTCTGTCTTTGATATGCGAAATTGTTTAAATAAATTAAATGATTGTATGTATTAAAAAAAAATAAAAATACCCTTTTTTGAACCTTTAAAACCCACCCAACCCCTTATATATGGATCTCTCAAAAATTGCATTAATATTAAAAGTTACTAAATAAAAGAAAAGTTTTAACGTCTGTGTGCCATACAGACCTGTCTCCTGTCACATTCTGTCTACCTTAAACATTGGGGGCCTCTTATTAGCTATTAAGCACATTTGAGGCAGCTTCATGGATGGCAGTATCATGCTTTGAAGTATGTATATCAACCAAAAAGGCTTTCCTTAATTGTGTTTTTAGTGAATACTTTAAAGCAGAACGAAAAACATGTATATTTTTTGAATTGTGAAACTATTAGCTATGAATGGTGGAGGATCTTTGTACAGGATGGGTTAAATTTGCCGCTTTTTATATTAATTTTATGTTTCTGAATGTTTTATAACAAAAACTGACCCCCATTTCATCACTGTTATTACGAAGGGGCCTATCTCGATTTTTACAACATTTCAGGACAGCGGTTTAAACAAAACTGGGGTTATCCTTTTGGCTAAAGAGTAAACATCAGTAGTAAAGGAGCCACACTGCCAGAGTATCCATAGATTTGTTAAAAGAAATGTTTCCTGGAAGACTCATCTCATAAAGGGGTGATATTCAGTGGCCCCCTCAGAGCCTGAATCTTACTCGAAATAATTATTTTCTGCGGGGCTACCTAAAATCAAGGGTCTAAGAGAATAATCTAACCACCTTGGACCAGCTTAAACTAACAAAACATTGTGCGGGAAATAACGCCATTCCGCCAATCTCGCCAAGTTTTTAAAAATATGCAATTCCGGTCAGCAACGTGAGGACCGTCACATTTTAGGTCCTAAAAATTTTCATTATTTTTAGTTTAAAATAATATCCATGTACATAATATGTATGTATGTGTAAGTTTTGTAATGTTTGTTTTATTGGATATTGAAACTGCTCATACAGTTATGGCCCACCCTGTAATAACAGCGACGATTTGTAAGGCTTAAATTATATGCCAAACTCACTGGAAAAACCGCAATTTACTATATTTCGTTGTTTATCTCTAAAACTTTTGTGTAATCCTGCTTTACTTTATTATTTATTTATGATTTATTATTTCTCTAAAATCATTTTCACGACAACTTTTTGTTATGTCAAAGTTTAAATGGGACACCCTCTATGTTTTTTTTTAATGGTCAAAAAAATACTTTTTTAAAACTGTATCAGATGGTTTTGCGCGTTTGCGGTCAATAAGCCAAATTAAGATTGTTAAAAGTAAAACATGATTAATTTTTTCATGGCCGATTTTCCACCCAATAACGATAATAAATGACATATTATACAATATCTTAAGAAATGTTTAAAAGAAATACAAAATGTGATACATTTTTAAAAAGGTAATTATTGGATCATTTTAAAACTAAAAATATACAAGGTGTCGCATTTACAACTTAAAAAAAAAATTGGTCACTTCAGAAAAAAACAACAAACATATGCAAGCATTCTGCATAAAAAGTTGCTGAAAAAAAATATTTTTACGGGGTTAAAAATCTCTATAAACAAAAAAGTGTAGGATTGAAGAAATTGCAAGGAATTTAAAAACATCCTGTAGTGAGTAAACGACGTATCAGTAAGTTTGGCTTAAAATTTGAGCCTTGCAAAAGGGATTCACCCTGTACATATTTTTAAAAAGAAAATATTTTTACCCTGTAGTGGTTGTTTAAGTCTTGTTTAAAGCTATAATTTATTTATTTACAGCCGTCTCTAGAATTAGCGAAGATGAAGAAGACTACGCCTCTGGTGCTGAAGAAGATGACTATCGCAAGCTCCGCAAGGTAAGTTGATCCTTAGTTAAGACAAAAAGAAACAAATTGTTCTTTATAAAACTACTTCGCATTTCCCAAATTGGTTTTAACTATACAGGGTGACCCATTTTGGTTGCAGTTGCAGGGTATCTCAGTTATTAATTAAGATAGAGCCTTGCGGTTTTCGCGAACCTGAGCTACTTTTTTAAAAGATTCCATAAACAAAGTCATCAAAGCCCTCTTAGTATATGAGCTACATTTCAATCAGCTAAATGACAACTTATCAAAATTATAACGGATTCTTACATAACTTTTTACGTAAAATGCAGTGACGTAGTCATAATTTTTCTTAATATTATTGGCCATTGCTTGGTTTTTAAAATGTAACACACCGTATATTTGTTAAAAAATATTTTTTTTCTTTTACAGGCTTTTTGAAAATATACAGAGTGTCCCAACGATATTTATTCACGAAATAACTGCGCTTACTTGGGATACTCTCTTTTATTGACAGTACTAGTTAATATACAAGGTGTCTCAAAAACATAATTTTCATTGTCAAGTATGTTTTTTAAATGAAACAACCTGTATATATTAACAAATTTTGGCTCTATAATAAATTCTACACTAAAAATGTATAAGTGTCAATTATTGCTGGTTTTTAAGATATCAGCAGCATGATGATATACTTATTATCTATAAAAGTGAAGAAAGAAAATAGTATTTTGGTTCTAACTATTCGTCTTTTAAATCATTATGTCACTGTCAGACTGACAAATAATATAATAATATGCAATAAATTCTATTGTAAGAAGTATGAATATGTATATGAAAGCATTGTATTATTATTTACCTAATTGCACTATAAAAACAGCAATATGTCAATTATGGCTGGCTTTAAGGATAAGTAAGTAAATATGTGTCCAAAATAAATTAAATAGTTGACTTACCTATACAATTGAAGATAACTAAATACATCTTATTATATTATTTGTCACTCTGATAATGACAGAATTATTTAAAAACAATTAAAACCAAAATATTATTTTCTGTCTTTACTTTTAATCATTCATGACTATATCAGCAATGATGTGGATATCTCAAAAACCAGTAATAATTGGCGTATAGTGTGTTAAATATTTTTTGTGGATTTTAATGTTGAGTAAAAATTTGATAAAATATAAAAGGTGATTTTTTTTAAACCTACTTGATAATAAAAATTCTGTTTTTGAGACACCTTGTATGTTAACTGATACTGCCAATAAAAGGAGTGTAATCAAATAAACATTTCTTATTTTAAGTTTGTTTTTGTATCTTGTACAGGGACGAACTTATTTTCTGTATAAATAAAGTTGGGACAACCTGTATAACAGTGTATGTTTATTTTAATAAAGAACCACAAAAGTCCTAAGGTTTATAATTCACACCCAAAATTTTGCAGTAGGCCATGCAAACAAATCAGTTATATAATAAATCAAAAATGAAGACCAAAAAAAAAAGGCCGCCACCTTTACATCCCCGCTGTTTTCCTTCACTTTGCGCCCCTCCTTTTATAATTTGGTTTAAAGTACTACCCAATAATTTTATACCATCTCAGTTAGTGGTGTGCATATTCGAAAGATTTCGAATATTCGTATTCGGAAGATTTTAATATTCGAAAGATCTTTCGAAACATTTTATATTTCATTGAGAAAGATCTTTCGAAATACCGATTGAAAGATTGTTGCTATTTGCGGCAACGAATTATTTCACGTCTTATTCCGAGTGTTTTCGAGTTTTGGCGCTATTTAACCATATATATAACAGTTGATATTCTTTGTTCGTTTGATTACTAATGGTTTGGGGTATGTTTTACGGGTTGTCTATATTAAACGCCTAGATATAAAAATCATTCATCATTCATTCGGTATCTTTCGTATTTGTGTTCGGTGTTTACGAATATAAATTCATGATCGTTCATGAAATATTTCACGACGAGATACGAATATTCTGGAAGAAATATTCGAAACATTTCGAATATCTCGATGTTCGAATATCATTCAGAAGATCATCTCAGTTTTAATATGTTTTGACCTTCGATTTTGGACTCTTTGTTTGACCTCCGAACAGTGCGGACGTGCGTAAAGGACTACAAAGTTCTTCCCGGAGTGGCGGCTAGAGGTGTCGTACGAACGTTTTTTACCTTCGGGGATCAAGGAAAGATTCACGCTAAAATGACGGCATCTTTCTTCTGGATCTAAGCGCTGTGAGCGAAGATTCCTATAAGCTGATGCTATCCTGTTTGGTGGTGAACGCGAGGTATTTCTCAAATGGCGGGAAATAGATGGGCGTGCCATGGGAACTGTCAGTAGTGAAAGTGAAGGTTATACGTAAAACCAGTAGCAGATCTTGGTTTGACAGTCGACAATTTATGCATTGCATCGAACGTTGAATTATTTGTTTTTTTTTGGAATTTCTGGGAGCTACGAGCTCGATTATCCAGATTTTCCGCCGACGAAGCCCTGGAAAGCTTAGACCGGAAGGGGAGAGTGGTGGATTGGACCTGAAGGGACCAAAACCAAGAAAAAAATAGAAATAGACCTTCGATTTGCGCCCCTCTGACCTGGCGCTGAAGTGGTCGTTTTACGCATGATCCCCTACTGTGTGGTAGTGCTTTTTTTTAATTAACTATGGACCCAGTACAGCCACTTTAATAAGTTCCTGTGAGGCAAGCGAAACGCGGTAGTAGAGAGGGTACTGGTGATAAAAATGAGAAACAGAATTTCTTATTCATTAAAAACAAAGCTTTTTCGTATTAGTTGTGGAAAAGTTTCTCGTTTTTGTAAAATAAGTCCAACCAACCAATAATCAACAAAAGAGTTTTTTTTTAGCAAAAATATAAGAAAGATTTTAAGAGAATTTGCACTTTTTTAGTGTTATCGACATGTTTAAAGTACAAAAGAAAATATGTAATTTCGCAAATTGTATTAAAAATTGGCCTCCCACTCAAAAAATCTGTGTTTTGTAACAAAATATCATTAGTCCCACGGAATTTCTAAAAAATATGGTTTAGGTATTTCATCTTTAATATGTTATTTAGCATGGGCTTTTTATTATTTTTATAGACTATCATGGTAGGAGGTGACTACCAAGCCCAAATTCCAGAAGGTCTTCACTATTATGACAACACACCCCCATATGAAAATGATGATGAACTGTTATGGACCCCACAAGAAAAGTACAGTCAGAAAATAGAAGAGTATCTTAAGAAGGCGCATGAAATTAGTAAACCTTCAATTCCAAAGGGAAGTTCGCTTAGGGATGATGAGGAAGCTCTTTATTTATTACAACAATGTGGTGTGTATTATGTATTATGACATATTAAATTTGACATTTCTAATCCAAAAGCAATTAGTTAAGGGATGGTCTAATGATATGCATACTTTTAGTTTAATTTTTTAAAGACTAGTGTATTATTTTTGCCAAGATGTTTTTCTTTAATTCAGGGTTCTTAGCGACCTGGAAGACATTGGAAAACTAAAAAGTCATAAAATTTTGTTTTATATCAGGGAACTGTTGGGAAAATGTTAAAAATTCACCAAAAGTAAGTAAAGTTTGACTGGTGACCTGCAAATTAAACAACTTTAATAAATAAAAATAGGACCAGATATGTTTTTTATGATTTTCCGATATATTTTTGCCTTCTAAACAAATACAAATACTTGATCAGAATATGCTCATTAGGATGGAACGAAAAACTTTTTTTTCAAATTGTTTTCGGACAGTCTTAAAAATGTGCCATTAGATGAACGAAAACTTGTGTTAAAATCTGAACTCTTTTTATCTTCAGGTTCCTCATTGGCGCTGAAATTTGCCTAATATCTTAATATTATTGATTTTTTTTTTGAGTAAATTAAAAAATCTAAGAATACCTATTTTACATATTACTTACAGCCTAATATGTGTATAGTGATGGTAAAAAATGTGTTTTAAAAAATATTACTTTGTTTATTTAACCATTAGAAAGCTTCCGGCCTATGGCCAATTTCCGATTAAATATAGCGCGATGGTAATAATGTAATTTGGCAACCTTTTCGGTGGTACTGGCGATAACTTGCGATATTAGAGGATATTAGAATGGTGTCGAAAAACAATTCATTATAAACAATAAAAAAATGCAGGTCAGAGAGCTAAAGTGTATCAACGCAAGATTGCTCACTTAAAATGCAGATGCTAAAAGTATTCTTTGGTAGTTGAAAATATTACACCATTAATTACAATGTAGGTATAAAAGGCATTAGAAAAAAACATATAACTGTTCTGGCTTAAATTAATTAATAAAAAAAAGAAATTACTGTATTGCCATATATTATTATAATTTTTTAGTCTTCAGGAATGGAAATTTCATTAAAATGGAATAAAAAAATCGTTATCTTAAGGTTGATTAGAGTAAACAGATATCCTAACCCTTCCCTTCCGAATCCACAGCAGTTTAATTGGTCCAACTCCTTTTAAATCGGTAAGGTTAAAATGTTTCTTTCAGAAAAAAAAATTATCTAGGAAAAAAACTCCCGGTCTCTAGTGTAATTGGTAAATAAAGTTTATTCGATACAGTAATTTTTTTCCAAAATGCGTTTTTATACCTTTATCGCAACTAATGGTACAATATTTTTAAACACCAAAAATACCTCTAGTATCTGCATTTAGCTGATACAGTCATGCAAGCCTAGCGTTTTGCATAATTTTCTCAGTACCCTACAAAAAAATGTATATCTTAAAATTCATTAATCATACAGCAAAAACTCTAAAAGAGGTTTTTGTAGAAAATTGAACGCCCTACAAAAAAACTCTCTTATTTTTTGATAAATTTAACCATTTAAAAGATATTTGAGGTCTAAGATAAAACATTTTTAAGAAAAATAAATTTTGAAACTTACTGAAAAATAATTATTGACAATTATTGAGTTTTTACTATTTCTATCTAAAATTAACCGCTCTACAAAAAGGTTTCTTATACCTTTTAAGGAAGTTAGAATTCACTCCCATTTGAAGCAGGTAGGTTTTCTGGACAACCGAATTCACTCCCGCCATGGGTCGAGTTCACTCCGCGTTAATTATTAACAGAAACAGGGTTTTCTTTAAAAATTTAGACATGGTTGCCATATGTTCGTGTAAAAATAAATTTTGGAACTATAAAATTTGTTATCGCAATTTTTGATTTAAAACATGAAAGAGGGAAACCTAGAGGTCTAAATTAAACAGATACATCATTATAATATAATTCCTTCTTTAAATGTTATAATCTTATTTAAATACCATGTTTTTAAGTCGGATTACAAGTATCATTATGAATAATAGACCCTTTTTAATTAACAGGTAGGTAGTAAAATTAGCTATAACAGGTAGGTAGTAAAATTAGCTATAACCTGTGGTGTAAAATAAATTTTAGTTTAGTTTACAAATATACTCTGGTAGTTTATCCTGTAAGCAATATGGAAGCTAAAATCATCAAAAGTGAAAGGGGCAAAGATCTCATCGTTGTCGATGGGTTTAAATTCTCATTTCACAAGTTGTTGGCAAAAGATACGTTAAGAAGATGGGCTTGTACATCCAGAAGACCCCTTGTAAGGCATTTGTAAAAACCAGACTAGAGAATCTGGAGATCGTAGAAGCTTGTTTGGACCACAACCATGAGAAGACACCCGAAGAGCTTTTGAATAGGCAAAGTATAAGTAATGAAGTGAAACAATCTGCTATAAACGATATTTCTGCGAAACCAATGAAGTTAATTCGAGCAAAAGTAAGAGAATCACACAGCGATACTATTACTATTTATGACGTGGAACGAATCAGGAAGAATATGTATTCAACAAGATCTAAAATTTTACCAAAACTTCCGGTTAGTGTTTTTGAGTTTCACGATTTGTTAAGTACTTTAGATATAAAAACTAACAAGGGTGAAAGTTTTATGTTAAAAACGATCCTCAAAATAATATTGTGATGTTTTCATGTACAACTAACTTATCTGCATTAGGACAAATATCGGAATTGTATGTTGATGGAACTTTTCAGTATTGTCCAAAATTTTTTTTGCAGTTGTTTACTGTTCACGGTTTCAAAAACGGTCAGTATGTTCCTCTTATTTTCTTTCTTCTCCCAAACAAACATTTCGAGTCATATAAATTAGCTTTTGAATATCTCAAAGAAGCATATCTTACATTAGTTGGTGAGAGTTATGTTCCAAAAGTTATAACTGCCGATTTTGAAACCGCTATACGATTTATCAACAAAATAAAAAAGATGTTTTTGTAGAGCGTTTAATTTTCGATAAAAATAGTAGAAACTCAATTGTCAGTAATTGTTTCTCAGTAAGTTTAAAAATTAAAACAAAAAAGGTATATTTCTTTAATTTATTTTTTAATTTTTGACCTTAAGTATCTTTTTAACGATAAGATTAAGTATTCAATAAGTAACATATACGAAATCTTCTTTATAGCGTCAATTTTCTACAAAAACTTTTCTAGAGTTTTGCTGTATGATTTATCGAAGAGTGAGATATGATTTTTTTGTATGAGACTGGAAAAAATATGCAAAATTGTAATAAGGCGAATCTTCCTATTAAAATTAAGAGATCATCGTTGCCAAGCATTCTTTGGAGGTGCCTAGGAACCAATTTTTAAGTATCAGAAGTTAAACTAAATATAGTCGATTTTTTCACCCACCCTAATAGGTATACCTTATTGTTTTAGTGCTCTAAAGCAAGTCCGGGAATTTAAAAGTCCAAAGTTGCTAAGAACCGTGTAATATTTGTGATGAGGAATCTAGGAAAAATCAAATAAAATTTAATGTTGTTACTTCTTTAGTCTTTATTTTTTGGATATATTTCTTTTTGTATTTTAGGTTATAATACAGAAGAGGCCTTAAAAGGCTAGAAGCAAGACCTCAACTACCACCATCTCCTGCCGCCAACAATATTAATGAGCTTATATGGTCTTAGAAGAGGAATGTCGAAATTTTGAGGCTGGAGTCCGCACTTATGGAAAGGACTTCCATTTAATCCAACAGAATAAGGTAAACGATTAAAAAATGGCGAGTGTGGTTTTGGGCTGAAAAAAATGTTCCTGAAATTCTGTAAATATAAGTAAACCATGTCAAATACAGGGTTATGAATCTGGTTAATTCTGGTTAACAATAAAGGCCGCATTTTGGATATGTGACAATTTTGGAGTTTCGAGAAATAGCGCTTTGAAAAAATTGACCTATCACCAACGCATTATTTTAATTTTTTTATGTATATCTTTTTAAGATATTGTTATATTTTTGTTAACATAGGAACACGAGTTATTAATTTTAATACAAACTTTTGATATTTTTGCAAAAAATGTATTTATTCAAAAAACATAGAACTTTGGTATTCACAAATCAACAGTCTTTCAAACTTAGGTAACATAGAACTTTGAATCATTAATTTGGATAAGATGGAAATAGTTATTATTCTTTATTTTTGCGGCTAAAGATGGTTTCATAGTACAGCCTGTCCATTTCTGGGATCCACTTTATCATTGACTTTAAGGCATCGATCTTGTTTTGCGGTAACATAACTGTAATATCGTTTTTTCTTAAATCTAATGGAATAAGTTCGGTTTCGGCAGTAACATGAGAACGACGGACCCTTTTATGTAGGTTTATAACTTTAAATTCATTTGATTCTATTGCAAAAGAGTCCTTATACTTTATCTCATAAAGACTTTTTGTAAATTCTAATGTCACTTACCTTTGAAAATGGCACACAATTGTAATTTAATTGGCTCGAGTAAAATTGGAAATCTATAAAGTCCTGCTTTTTCATCTGAATTATTTTATAGGGATTTTTTGGACTTACTTTTACTAGATAACGTAGAAGCGATACTGGTGAATAGAATTCGACTTTCCTTAAAGTCCTTTCAATAGAACTATGAACGGCATCAATTTCTTGAATGCAAGAATGTCCAGGCACTGAGAACTTCATTGTAATCTTTTGTAAATTTTTGTGTGCTTGAATAAGGTGAGTAAGAGCATAACTCATTAAACTATTGCGGTTTTGAGGGACGCAACTGTCACTCCATAAAATTATTTCCGTAAATTCAGGGTGATCTTCTAGTACATTATTTAAAATTTTATAAACCGCGCTAGCGATATCGTTTCCAGTCCTTCCATGCAAATCTTCCGACCATAGAGCACAATATATTTTTTTCCAACAGACAGATGACCGGTCATGTTGAATACATTTAATTTGCTTTTGTAGAAAAAAATTTTTATGTCAGCTTTTGGACACGTTAAAACGTTTTCCAAGTCAAAGCATAGAAGTGGTTTTCCACTCTCCTTATCTTTTGCTTCTGTTGTTTCATGTATTCCTTTTCTTTTAAATGATTGTCGTACATCCTCTCTTTTTCTTCATCCATTCGGTTCTCTGCCTTTGTTAACTTAATTTCTTCGCAAGTATCACATCTGTCCTTACGTGGCTTAAAGAATGCAATGTTAAATGAATTGCAAAATATTTTTCTGTATACGCAAAATGATACAGGCAATTTTTCTTTTTCATTTGCATACTGTAAGTACATGTCATACATTTTTTTAATATTCAAATCAGCTTCCAAATATTCCTTTGTAGTTTTTTTCGACAATAGTGCGATTCTACACGTGGAAACATATTGATATGTTCTTTAACAAAATCTGCATCTTCCTTTAATGTTTTACGTTTTATATGTTTCCCTTGTCTATTTTCAGGAAGGGTGTTTGTAGCCGATTTATTTTTGTGGACCGTGTAAATTGGTTTTTGACTGATGCATAAAGTTCCTGTATAAAATATTTTGCAAACTTGGCATTTTTTGCCATTCATTGAAAAAATAGTATTTAAAAGTTCTACCTTTTTTAGAATTATACTCATTTTTCCCTTTCCTTCGTCTATATGGAGAATCAACTTCTGTAGTATTTAAAATATAATTTCTCTTTTCGGAAGCGGAAAGAGAATAATAGTTTTGAAAAATTTCTTCCCTTTGATGGTCGCTAATTTTACGAGAACATTGTAATGAACATTTCGATAAACAATCCTTCTTATTTTTAATTTTTTTAGCCGGAACAATTTTATTTCTTGAGGAAACATATTCAAGACCTCGATCAAACCTTTCTTTTCTTATATTACATGCCCATTCAGAAACATTACGCTTTCGTTTACGTGTTAACTGCTTTTTCTTTCCTTGTACTTCCTCGTGATTGTCGAAAGATCCTGTAGAATTTATTTGATTTTGAAAAATTTTCTCATTTGGATTTTGATCTATATTCTGGGAGTATGCATTTTCACCGCAGTTTTCCGTACACGTTTTTTTCTCTTGAGTGAAGGAAGACGAACTAGTCTTGAATCTAAAAAGTATATTATATACAATTCTAGAACACTAAATTCCAGATAAAGTGCTATTCAATGGTCCACGTTTTAGAATGGTGTTGCAGCGAGATATTAAATATAAATTTCTAATGAATTTTCGCTGGGATCAGAGGCTTAAGACGCACAATGATAGAGTCAATTTAGTATTTTCTTACTGCAACTCATGTCAAAACAGTTCCACTCTTTTGTAAAAATAGAAAAAATATATTTCTATTAATTTTTTATTTAAAATTGTAATCTAATACCTGCTCAAATCCGTAGATAAAAATTTACCATTCGATAAAGACGTAGTGGCTGTTGAAGTAATGGTACTGTTCGGTACGTTCAAATGGTTCAAATGCTTATTTTCCAACAAACATTTTGCATTTTTAGAAAGGCCCGAATTACTTCTAGAACAATACACATAATAATTTAAAATAATAAAAATATATAATAATAAATAATAAAAACACATGCACGTACTTACTCGCTTAATTTACCAGAGGACTTATCATTTTCAGTAATATAGTTATGATTATCATCACTACTCTCACTGCTTGTAGAAATTCTGGGAATCTCAATTAACCGGCCACGAATTTTAATTCTAAAATAAAAGCACATCATAAAACAGTAAAATACCTAAACCTAACCAACACAATTCTTTTACCTGGTTTTTCCCGATCTTTTATCGTCTGGAAGATACTCTTTATCTTTATCAGAATCATAGCCGTAACCATCACTAATATCATTGTCACTCATTATTTAATTTTTGGTTTAAAACAGGCGTTATTTTAAGTATTGTATTTAGATAAACGACAGCAATAAACTAACCTAACCTCGTTTTTGGCCGCAGTACAAGGTTGTATGTTAGACATTAATAAAGAATAACCGAGTTCTATGTTGTAACATGGGACTATGTTATACTATTTATTAACAAAATTTTAAGCTACAAAGTTGCATGTTGAACATACACCCTTGTTATACAAGAAAGTGAAATTTTGAACATAAACCTTTGGTTTTATTGTAATAATTAAGGTACTATGTTGACTACAGTGTTCCTTTTAGGATCAAAATGTAACATTTTGCACATAGAACTTTGATGTACTGAAAACTAGGAAAGTGCTATAAATGTTACATACAACCTTGTAATATTAGGGGACTGAGGAAAACAAAATCTATTCATGTAGTTATTTATAAAAAATTGTATCACTTCCAAAGCTTAATTTTTTTAAATTATATAATTTTAATGAAATTTTAAAAAATATATATTTTTTATATTTGTCAAATGTTGCGTCTGTCTTTGTCAGTAATTGTAAGTATGTAGTGATATTATGTCCAAAGTTACTTGTTTGTATTTTGTTTTAAAACGTACGTTTTGTTTTATGTTTTGGTTTGTTTAAACACTTTTAAATAAAAACCACATTAAAGTGAAAATTTGATTTGAGCTAACGTAAATCGCGTCGGTTTCGGCCGACGGAAAGTCCTAGGAAACCGTAGCTTAAGCCACACCGTTTTTCTATGTATTTTACAACTTTTATCAGTTAAATTGCGAAAGTTTAAAAATGCTGCAACCATGTATACACCGATGACGTCATACCATACTGCCACTAAAAACGATTGAAAGTGATGCAATGCAATTTAACGCAAAAAATGCAAAATACGTAGAAAAACGTGGTTTTAAAAGGTGAAAATCAAATATTGTATACCACTTAAGCTTTAAATCAGAAATTGTATGCAAAAGAAGGGGAAATATAGTAAAAATAAGATTAGATTCAATTTCAACTTTGATGATGGATGTCTCGGAATCCGAAACGTTTCCGCCAAAATATTCAGATTTGTAATCGGCGCCCCAAAAACCCCGGTATTCCAAATTTCGTCAAAATTGGAGTAGCCTCAAGTTTCTAGAAAATTACCAAAGTTTTAATTATTAACCTTGAAGTTTATTCACTTATAAAATAATACTCAAGTTAATTTTTGATAATAATTGATTTAACACATGTTTTTTAACTAAAAATTTAATAACTATGAATTTTGTGTTTGTGGCTTATCATATTATTACAATAAGTCCTTTATTTTTATCTAAATTATGTTCATTTGTTAAGTCAGGATTGCCACCATCCCAAAAGAAATAGATTTGTAAGGGAATTTAAGACTTTCAAATATGTCGCGGAATACCTTAATTTCAAAACGTAAAAAAAAGATTCTAGTGATATTAGTAAAGTTAAATAACTCTGGACACGGTTGTGGTTCGGAACGCACGTTAAACTGTCCCGCCTGGGTAGCATAACTCAGACATTAATGGGGGAGGTACTTCATAGGTGGAAGTTATATATCTATGACGTCCATGGTGGCACTACCGAATCGTCTAAAAAGTGCCGTGAAATCCAATATCTGTATGTTTCGGTATTTGGGCAACGTTGCCTAAACTGCACGAAAAACGGCACCCCACAGTACCTAGTACTTGGGTTCATACAAGCCTTCATGGACTGACAAAGGATGTAAAATAGGCACAGTTTACATACGGTTGGAACTTCAAATACAAAGCCTGGTGGCAACCCTGCTTCTAGCAGTTTCACATTTGTATCAGTAAAAGGTTATTAACAGGTTACACACAAAACAAAAGGTCTAGCATAACCTATAGAGTCTGCAGTCCCAGAGGGATATTTTGAAAATTACTTGAGATTCAATAGCATTTGAAAAATAATATATTTCTTAATATTTGGTTAAACACCAACAAAAAACATTTTATTAAAGATGGCTGCCACATAAGCTTTTATTACAGTAAACATGCTTACAACTAATACAATTTTTACTTACTTCCTATTAATATCCTCAGAAAAAATTTCAGGTACATTTTTAATTTATTTGTCCAATATTTTATAATAAATAAAATAGTTTAGCCTTCCTGTTTTTAATTATAGAATTTTAAATATTAGAGTTAAGAAATTTTGTACCTTATCATCAAATTGTATAATCAAATTATTTATAGGTGAAAATAACTGATCATGTATCAAATTGTGTCAGTGTTATTGATTCAGTCAGTATTGTGTTCCGTTTGTCTTGAATATATTTATTTTGTTCAAAGTGTTGTGGTTTGATTGTAGTATGCTTTGAGGCTGATTATAGTTTTTACAGATTAAAATGAACCTTTTTCACTATTTCTGTTTAATTTGGGTGGGTTTAGTGATAAAAAGTAATGATATAATAATTTTGATGAAATTTATTAGAACATTGGCGAAAGTAAAGGTATATTACATAAATGTGCATTGTTTCATGGATTTAGTTGTTCTCTACCTTCGGTTTACTTTTATTAACTTGGGTTGTAACTATCTATCCATCTGTCTATCTATGTAACGGAATCTTTGAGCCTAATTTTAACCAACTTCCAGCTATTCGATTTCTTTGAAACTTTGCACACGTATCAAGGACCGATGAAGATGCAATAATTTAAAAACAGTATCCCGTTAAGTTCCAGCATTTTCCAGGAAAACCGGAAAAGTGAAAAATCGTACGTTCTGGCGGATGCGCCAGATTAGACAATTGAATAATCGAACTTGACAACATTTGCCGACGGGTTGGGGACAGGGGCTCAATTCTGCTAAATTGAACTCATTCGTTCGCTGAACGTATTCGTTCCGGGAGCGTATAACCTTCATCTGTTTTTTTAACGAACGAATAACCTTCACTTGTTTTTTAAAACAGGCGGTCATAAAACAGAAATCTGTATTACCAACTGACATCTGACAAAATTCACAGTCATAACATAACCTAAAATTCCTTTAATGTGAAATTAAAGTTGAAAAAATCAGTTAACTAAGCTATTAAAAACAAAGTATACACTTTAATTGAAATACAAGAAGCAAATAAATAATTAACATGGTCCTCCGCAGCCAGAATAATCATTCGTAAGCAAAATAGTTCCTAAATCACATAACCTATAACCAAAAAGGTTCGTAAATTCACTTAAGGTAAGTAAACTAAAGTAAACTCATATTTAGAAAAAAACATTTATGGTAAATTTCTTTTTAGTTTAAAAGGTAATATTTTAAAAAATATTTGTCTTATTTATGCAAATTGGGTAATTGTTTCGAAAGTTGGAGCAACCCC
Organism: Listronotus bonariensis; assembly: GCA_014170235.1. NCBI lineage: Eukaryota > Metazoa > Arthropoda > Insecta > Coleoptera > Curculionidae > Listronotus > Listronotus bonariensis. The sequence goes on from JACEGR010005677.1 coordinate 38,832, forward strand.
CATTTTGACCAAATTTGATATACAGGGGCACAGAACTAATAAAAAAGGGGCTGGTTATTTTCTTTTTGCTGCTTAATGAAATAGTATGTTCTAATTTACTGTTATATTAAGAATTTTGTGCAAAAAGACAGGGGAATATAGTGAGAATAGGAATGTTTTTGATATTGGGCAAAATCATAGTTGCTCCCTTTCAAGAGAACATTTATTTTTAAAAAATTAATTGATATAACGAACTAAAAAATGAAAAATAATTAATAGTTTAAAAAACTAAAAAAACACGCTTTTATATGCAACCGAACTAAAAATTAGAAAATAATTTTTCATTAAAAAAAATATTGTAACTTCATAGTAAAAAAGCGTGGGGTGCTTAATATATTAAATGTTATAATTATTATATTTGCCAATATCTATGATGGAAAAGTTATGAAAAAATAGTAAAATGCACCCCACGCTTTTTACTATGAAGTTACAATATTTTTTTAATGAAAAATTATTTTCTAATTTTTAGTTCGGTTGCATATAAAAAGCGTGTTTTTTTAGTTTTTTAAACTTTTTATCTTTATATATGAGATACTCGGGAGCTTTTTACTTATTTGAATAGATAATGACATTTCGAGTACAATGACACTTTATTTGCTACTTTCTCACATTTAACCTCTAAATATTTTAAATTTGTAATTAAGAGTGCCAATAATGCCATAAAATGTCAATTTTGAGTCAAGGAGTCACATAAAATAGAGGTAACTATATATTTTGCCTCGCCTTCTTCCAAAATTTACTGTAATAACAACAATGTTAAAAATTAACAAATGAATTGTCATTGTATTCAGAATTACGTTTTCTATTCAAATAGGTAAAAATATACCGCGTTTCTCATTTAAAATGAGAAAACTAAGGTCATTTCTGGCTTAACCGGAAGAAATAGAAAAACTGAATCCATTAAACAATGCACATTTATGTGATATACCTACGAATCAAATTTTACTTTGGTTGGTTTAAATAATAAAAAAATATGGGGTTGAGGGACACCCGGTATTTAAGATACATTTTCTCGAAAATTATTAAACCGATTGTAAAAAACTAAAAACTGTTAATAGGCATACAAACGGTGACTAGCGTCTAGCGATAATGGGTAACTAAGCTTTCTCCAACATGTTTTCTTGACAGGATGTTGATGGTAATATTTAACCATCATCAGCATCCATGCCAGGCCATTTTCTTAAATATGGAATTATACCAATTAAAATAGTAGAAGTCATAAAACCTACAATAATTAAGGTTTAATGTTTTGCTTTTAAAACTATTCAGTAAATAGGTCTTATTTCTAATATAAACTATACCATTCGTTGACAAAATATTTTCTTTCGGTCAGGCTGGGCCAATATTATTTTTAATTTTTAAAATTAACGCAACGACTTGAAAAAAATAGATATCCTGTTTTTTTTTAACTTTTTATCCCTGTATTTCTTTTATTGCCCTAACCGATTTAAAATGAAAATATAAAATTTAAATAATAAGGTGTCGGTTCTGGTTATTTTTTTATAAAAAAACTTATCTGTTGTCACCATAGATTACCTACATTTAGATCCGCAGTGGCAAGAAGCATTTTTCGGATTTTTACGACCTCGCGCAGTAAACAAATCGAGGGTGGACGAACATTCGCACTTAAAAGCCGTGGCAAAATACAAACACCGGCACCCCGTGCCCTCCGTCCACGGTCTGATCGTGACGCTCATTAGCTACCGTACTTTAAACGGAAAACCAGGACGGCGTCGACAAATTATTTCCGATAATGCGGATAGTCTGTTTGACGCCAGGCGCGTTCACCCTCGATTTGCTTGCGCACAAACCCGTTTTTTTGCCCATGAAATGTAACTTTTGTTTCGCGCAGGTAATACCATTGGCAATCCATCGAGATCAGTGGTTGTCACCTACTAAGACGTTTGTATTATTATTTATTATTTGACATTACTCGTAGTAATTTAAATACAATACTCATTTTGTTTTTAAGATAAAAAATAAAGAAATTTTTTTAAAATGTTTTTGCAATGTATTTTCCTAATGGTTGGCTTCTGACCCAACGTTTATACAACAATCAACTATTCATTTTAGGCAAGAAATATTAAAAAAAAACAATAATGTGTTAAACTGTAAATCTCGACAAGCAGTGCTTTTTTTTAAATATCACTGAAACTACTATGTTCAAAAACAATTTAATACATAAAAGTGTTAGAGGAGTTTTCATCGCCTGAGGAGGTATCACTCCACTTACCCTTTAAAGGACCCGTGAAGTCTTAACGGACGTTTCCGGGTTCTGGGTGAGTGAGTCACTTTTCCTTCTGCTTTTTTATTTTTCGTTTTTCCCCGAAATTATGGAAAAATGATGGCGGCACACCCGATAGTAAAATGTTCCAGAGGTAAAATACCCCTCCTTTCTGATCTCCGGGCGAAGGGTGCATCCGGGAGGCCTTTATCGAGAAGTTTAATCTCTTTTGCAAATATATGTGGGTTTAACACCAATATATACTCCGTTCACCATCACCTTCAGTCATCCAAACCCCTTATACTGTTTCTGACGGAGACTTAAATAAGCTCTAAAACTTCAACCAGCCATCTTCTGTTCCCAGGCTACGAGCTTATTTTATCTTTTTCGCCTACATGGTGGCGTATGTGCTTACATTCGCAAATATCTGTCTTGTGCTCGAGTTTCCAATTTTGAATCGGGTAGGCCCGATATCCTTTGGCTTAAACTTTCCCTTAGATCTTCTACCAAATTTCTTTTGGATTGGCTGGGCTCTTCAAAAACTGACCCTCAAGACTGAGCAGCCGAAATCTTTGCAGTCAGTAACTTTCTTACCAACCTTATTATGGAACCCACCTACTTTTCTAGAGTCCCAAATCATAGTTCAAATCCCCTAGATCTCTTTCTTACCACCAACCCCAAACTTTATCAAACATCTGTCACAGCTTCCCTAGGTCGCTCAAATCATCGCTTACCCTTCACATCCCGAGATTTAATGAATGCATGCCACCACGCACCGTATGGCACTACAACTTAGCCGACTGGGATGGCCTGAGGGACGCTACTTACCCCTGAGATTCCATCTGCTTTTCTTCTCGTGATCCTTCTGAAATTTGCAGGCAACTGACTGAATCAATGTAATTGGGCATTGAAACCTATATTCCACATACCATCAAGAACACTAAACAATCCAATAACAAACCCTGGTTTTCCAAATCTTGTGATAAAGCTAGACTTCTAAAAGTTTAGGGTCACAAAAAGTTTCTACAGGATCCTAGTCCAGAAAATCGACAGGCCAGCATTGAAGCAAGAAACTACTACAATCAAACAATTTGAAAAACCAAAGACTACTTGGACAATCGTATTAAAAACAAAGTTCTTTCTTGCTTAAATGGCAGTTAATCTTTCGGGTCCGTTGCGAAAAACATAAGCATTAGCATTTAATTTTTACTTAATTTTAAAAAAATGCTTTCCGAAAAATCACTACAAATCCGATAAAAGTGAAATAAACCACTAATAAATAAACTAATTTTAATTTTACAAACGGTGCGTCAGAACCTGACCCTTGTAAGGCCTTTTAAGGTCCTTTTAAGGTTCTTTTAACCAAAATTAATCTGGCTCTTAAAAAGCTACTTTACTCTTTCCAATATCCAGTGACTCCCAGGTTTTTTGCTGAACAGAAAGGCTTGGCGGCACGAACGTCACTGATTTAAGATCTTTATAAAACACTCTTGTATACGTTATTCTAACCCTTTATAATACAGTGCTTGTCTTAATTTAGGACCCCCTCCTAACTTTTGAATTGTTTGGATTTTTTCATGAAAATTTAAGGACTTGAGACAACATGAACCAAATTTTAGACAGGAAATAAAAGATATAAATGTCAAACTCCTCCATTGTTTTGTACACGCTTCCTCTTCGTTTTCCCTTTTTCTCCATTTTATTCTTGCACCTGACTTTTAGAATAAGCATCTATGTGTCTTCTTAATGCAAATTGTAAGCTCGTTTTAAAATTGCAAATAAAATAATTCAAATCAGCCTTATTCTTATATATACCGTGCCTGTAAATGTGCCTTTTAAGTTTGTCCTTTCTCTTGGCCTTAAAACCGCAGTGGTAAAATTCGAACATTACAATTTCTTCTGGTTTCTTGTGATTCAAAATGTGCACCTGAAGACTGTAATGTCTATAAGTCTTATAGTCACATTGTTGACACCTTAATGTCAGATCTTTTTTATCCTTTTCTTTAGCATGAGAAATAAGATGAAGTTTAGGTGGAACTTTAGCTTTGCACTTATAGGAGCATAAGTGGCACAGATGCCACACGAAGTGTTGATGTCTTACGTGCTTTACCATTTCTCTGTAGGTCTTTGCTATAACCTTCATTTTAAACATTTTCTTTCTCCCATTTTGATGTGATACTTATACATGTAGGTAAGCTATTAAACTGTTCTTTAAAAATGTGGTATAATCACAATTATAACATTTTAGTTTTACCAATGAATGCTGGTGTCGCTTCACTCGTTTCGGCCCTTAAATTTTTTGCCACACTCATTACACTCCTCTAAAATTCCTAATTTGTTGTGTTGTACGGTAGCATGCCTCGTGAGATTTTGTTTCTGACCTAGTTTAAGGCCGCAGAGGTAACACTCAAACCATTCTTTGTCTTCAGGCCTACGATGGCAATTAATAATATGTTTCCTCAGTGCACTCCTAATAATTTTAGGGGCAGTGGGAACAACGTGTGGGGACATATTTCTTCTTTCGCTTTTGTCTTAAATTTTGTGTGTCTTCTTTCTTTCTATTATAACAATAATCAATGTTTTGGCTAGCTAATGGTGCCTTAGGACCTGCAAGTGATGGTTTTTCAGTGTTTGATACACTCTGTACTGTGGTTTGAATGACTTTAGATCCTTTCAGTGAAGGCACTTCATTTGAATCAACCGGTTCTGATTTTATTGATAAATCTTAATTATTCGGCATAATTTTATTACTAACTTGTCCTGGTATTAAACTCTGATTTTGTCCATTATGTACTGTTTTCTGAACACCATTAAATCCCAGTTGCGAATAGGCTTTATTTAAATCAACCTGTTCATTCTTGACTTATTCTGGTGTTAAAATGTTTAACAAACGCCTATTTTTACTATTATGTTCTGTTGTCTAGATTTCACTTTATATATACATACATTTTCTGTTTCTAAACCTAAGTGCTCCAAATTTCTACTATTTTCCTCTTTATATTTCGTTATTGAGGTAACACTATTGGCTGTATACACAGAAGTTGATTTGGTAAGCCTCCCTGAATTCCATTATGTACATCTTTTACCCTATCATCGGCTATGCCACCTACTTGACTTGATTTTGGTCCACTGGATTCGCTTTTTAACATACATCTATCAGACTCTGTACTGTATTTTGATTTGTATTGTAAGGTTTATCACCATTAACATGATTAGGTTGTTTAGTGAATAAAGTTCCTAACATACTTTCAGGTTTATCTATTTGACATTGTATAATCTGATTAATTTTTGTACACTGTTACCTTTATTTAACTCAGTACTATTTAGATCTACAGTGTCTATGATATCACTCTTACTACTGTCTACATTTTTCTGAATCATAGTACCAGCTACATAATTACGAGAAGTTGAGATTCCACCTACTTGACCTGATTTTTGTCCACTTAATTCACTCTGTACTCTATACATCATTGCTTGTTTGTCCTTGTCTATAATTTGCAGCTTTCGAAACTCCGTTGTTGGATTGCCTATTATTAACAGTATTATTTATCATTCTTTAGTTCTTTTAACTTGGTTAATAATAAATGTTTACTTATTTTACGATAAACTTAGTTTCTTTAATGTTAGGGCTTGTAATACACTTTACATTTAATTATTTTATCGAAAATAAAACGTGTTTTGGAATATGCTATAAATTTATTTGTGGGTTAGTTATGGAACAACGGAACAACATGTTTGTTTATATGTACGGTTTATTTCTTTATGCAATTTTAAAAACCAACTAAAGAATAAAAAAATTTAATTAGTATTTAAATGCTTCTAAAAATTAGTACTCAGAGTATACTAACTCTCACTAAATCCTTTCAAAAAATAAAAAATTTTCTAAAGCACTTACTTTAGTAAATTTGTTAGACTATACAGGGTGTTTCACAACTTCATCTGGAGAAACTTTAAGGGCTAATTCCACAATAAAAAAATCGGTTGTCTGCAAAGTCGGTTTACTTACGATAGTTGAACGTGTCAACGTCATATAATATCTTCTTGCCAACTCTGCATTACCATTTGCTTTTCCATAACAAAAATGGATATCACATATTCGATATTTGAATATTGGTGATTACCCATTATTAGTTATTTTAAGATTATAAATTAAATAGTTTAAAAAGCGAATTTATTTGATGTTAAACTGACAGCTTTAGTATACTTTAATAGCTATTTACCTGGTAGCTGGTGGTAACAGAAATGAGAAAAGTAAATTTATCACCTAATTTTTAAGGGTGATTTACGTCTAGACCGTTGGATTTAGCGAGGTAAATCAAGAGCACCTTTTTTAATGGCCTGCTATCAGTCTTTCAGAAAACATGTCAAAACTACTGTAGCTGTCAACACTAAACAAGTATGACAAGAAAACAATTGGCAATGTAGGTAAAATGCCCTCTAGCGGCACACAATCAATGTGAATTGTTACTAAAATGATGAAGCGCAGACGACTTGGCCTATCTTTTAAATATTAGTCAAATCGGTTTTTCTGTAAGCGAGTAATTCAAAAAATTAAAAACTTGAACTTTGACGGCTTGCAACTCGAAAACGAATGACATTCTAACAAATATATATGAAGCTCTACCCTTATTTTGTCAAGTAGAATCACACCCTTAAGTTTCGTGATCGATTTTTGAATCACCCTGTATAATAGACCCTTATGCCTTTTCTATATCCGTAAATGGTGCAGCAGTTTTTAGGTTTTCATGTTTAGCCGTCTCAATATTGGAAGTAAGAAATGTTACTCTTGCTGTATTATCTGTAAAGCCAAATTAATGGTTTGGTATTTTGTTATTTGTTATATTGTGTATTCTATTGCGTAATAATTTTTCATAAGTTTTTCCTATAACTGGTAAGAGTGTAATAGCCGGTAATTTTGGGGTTTATGTGATCACTATTAGGTTTCGGTATGTTAATTATGATGCCCTTTTTCCATAAATCTGGGCAGATGTTTTCTTGCAAACAGTATTTAAGATTTTTATTATGTGTTCATGTATAGTTACCTCAAATTGTTTTACAATGCTCCATGGTATACTATCTGAGCCAGGTGCGCTGGTCTTCTGTGAGTGAACAATTTGGTAGTATTCATTAGGATCAAACGCTAGATCAGGAGGAGTTTTTTCTTTAACTATGAAAAATCTTTGATGCCACCTTTTTATATTTTGGTAATGATTGTTGTCAAAGCTTGGATGAGTCAGGTATTGTTGGACAGGCCTTGTAACGAGACAATTTTTTAACCTCGTAATAATTTTTTTCTTGTTCCTCATTTATTTCTTGGCAAGTTTTAATACAAGAATTCTGCTTATATTCAAAAATTAGTTGCATTCGTTAAGCAGATTATTTAGTCTCGGTGGGTTTTCTTTCCTTGCGTTAAGCTTTGGCGCGATCTGTACTATACTGCCATCTCTAGGATAGTTCGTTATCTGATTTCCATTTTGTCTAATCGTTTTCCAATCTCTGTAATCTGTGACTGTATCCATTTTTGTTTTGGTTTCTACCAGGAGCAGTGACATAATAAGTGTTTTCTTGTGGTGTATCCATTTATGTTGTTATAATATATATTAATCGACATGATACTGGCTATTACTCTCATCTTGTGTTGGCTCTGTTGGTGAACTACTCTGTGGTTGGTCTAGGTCGAATATCAAAATATATATTCTGTTCCCTGAAAACACTGCGGTTGTATCAATGTTGTGTTCCCTTATAAATCTGGCTTTCAGTTTTGGTAATAGCTCTTCCGTGTATATCCTCAGGTTTATTTATTTTGTTTATGTATGTATTTATTATATAGTCATGTATTGTTATGGGTTTGTGAATTGTACTGGTTTCTATTACATTGGTGGGTATATCTTTGCTTTTTTATTTAAACTTTTAATTTTTGCATTTGGAATGCCTTCTATAGGTTAACTAGGTCGCCTTGGACATTTAAGTGACCATGCTTTATGATCGGTGGCTTCATAAGCAAGACATTTTGCAGGCAGATTAGAAGTACATTTTGTGGTTTGATGGTTGCCTTTACATTTTTCACAAGTGATGGGAGCATTACAATCTCCTGTTTTGTGTGTAAAGAGACTGCACTTAGCACATGCAATCGGTGTAGGAGGTGGTGAACTACTCGGATAAATAGCACAGTGTCTGCTTTTATAAAAAAGTTTTCGAATGATTTCTGACATGAAGTAATAATTCTTATTAGTGTGGTTGGCTGATTTGTTGTTGTTGAAATAATCCTCTTGCAAAATCTGTGTATTATGTTTTTATTTTCTAATCGTTGACTTATTTTTTCATTCTTTATGCATTTTTCAATGCCAGAGATAACTACAGAATAGGTTGGTTCAGGTTCTTTATGTTGAAAATTGTGTGGTTTTGTTTCTTTATAAGCAGTTAAAATTTTATTATTTGTTAAATTAGCCAGCTTTGCTAATGGTTTGAATTTATCCGTGTTAGATTTTATAAGAAATCCCAGTTTTGTTTTTAATATTGTTTTTAATATAACGTCATTGTTATCAGGGAATTCCTTCTCCCAGCTGTTTGCGAGTTGTACTCGATCTAAATTATCTGCGGTATTTAGATTAAAAAAAGGTGTGTATATTCTTTACGGGCAAATGCCCGAATTTTAGGCAAATACTTTTTTGTGTTGAAGTTTTGGTTTACTTGTTTTTTAATAACATTAGAGTCTCCTACTTAAGAGTTGTTTACATTTGCGGTGGTCTGTCCTTTTTTTGTTGCTTGTTTATCGCCCACAATATCTATTATTTCCTCCGGTGATAAAGAGATATTTTCGTTTTTCTTCCGTTTTTTTTCCTATACTGGGTGATCAGCCATTCCATATCACTACCTGCATCCCCCTTTTTCGTTTTACTCATTTTTAACAGTAAAAATTAAATAAAATACGCAACCAAATCGCTTTAAAACGCAGCCGATCTGACTTCTACCAACGTTTAGCTGAGAATAAGACACGAGTTATGTCACACCCTGTCCACATAACATGCTGACGACATTATTTTTCTATTCTAATTCCTATTATTGTAATATGTATATCATCCGTTCCCAGTCGTCACGTCGCCATCGAACCCTTGTATTAGAGTCAGTCAGAGTTTAGATTTTTAGCCTATAACATATGTATTAGTAACAAGTATAATTTTTGTAATTTTAATTTAATAAAAGTATTTTTAAAAAAGATAATTCCTGGTTGCCATTAGTTAACTCACGTATATTTTTATCGGCCATTAAACACTTTTAAGAGATTTAATGCACCCCTGAAATCCAACCTTAAATTGTTTTTTTATTATCTTGAGAACGAATTAAGATAATTTCACGTAATCAAAACCATAATTTTATTTATCGAAAATTCTATCAGCTCTGTATTTATTTTTTCTCAATAGATTTAAAGAAAAATCAATTTTAAGGGTGGATTTCAGGGATGCATTTCATCCCTTAAAAGTGTTTAATGACGGATTAAAAATCATTGTTTATTATTTTTTGATGTACTGCAACAACAACATATTTCACTTTCATCAAAATCGGCGAGGGACACCTGGGATATTTTCCTTGTTAGTAACTTTCCAAAGAGATGGTAATTGTATTAACACTTTGGTAACCGTAATTTCTTCAAAATACTTTTTTGCACTTGACTGCAAAAATAAAATAACCTCTCTAAGTCACGGACAAAAAGACGTCCCGTTAATAACGTCATAATGACGTCATTAAGATGATGAAAAATTGACCTCTATACCTTTTTTCCAAAAGCTAAAATGATACAATATTTTATTTAATAAAATTATATTTCCAATTATGGAATAACCATACCTGATAGTTGATAGACTTTCCATAAAGACGGTGTTGGATGGATGCGTTATTTCACGTGATGAAAACTAAAATTATTGGTCTTATTTATCTGTCATATGATATTCCGATTGGATTTTGACACGAATCATATAATGTCACAAAATTTTTCTGGCGGGTTTTCTAACATGACGTTATTATATTTTAATAAGTTAGTCTGACGAAAAAATGACACGTCAGTAAAATAACGTTAAAATGACGTCATAATTTTTCGGTCCGATGATGTCTTACGACCAAAAGTGACTAAAAGAGCAAAGTAAAAGAATACAATGAAAGAAATTAAAATTATTATTACTCAAAGTTGAGACTATTTTGCAGTCTCTGATAATTATGTCTAATACCCATATAACATTTTTTGCCGGCAAGGCATTGGCAAAGCAGTATCAAAAAGACATCAAAATGGGCAATTGGCCGTTATTGGGCCACGTGTTGCAGAAAATGTGATGGTATCCATCATTAATAAGTTATGATGAAAAAAATGCGTTAGGATGATGGCATCATCATTAAAAGGCTTTGGCAAAAATATGCCTTTTAGATGATGGCATTAAATTATTTTTCCTAATAGTATCAAACAAGGCAACCAAGTGTTATTTAAATTCTGAAATTGATGCTAATTATCTTATTTAATAAATATACGCACTTTCTTTGATTTTGCGTTTTTAGAACAAGTTTCCTTTGCTAAAATGCTCGAAGCATCCCAGTTTATTCTATGATTGTTATCAAATGCGTGTTGGCAGATTTTTGATTTATGAAATTCTGTGTTTTTAATGTATGATCTGTGTTCTTTTATGCGTTTGGCTAATGGTCTACAAGTTTCACCTATATAAAACTTATTGCATTCGCAAGGTATTTTATAAATGACATTTTTGTATTTTCATTTAAGTTGTATGGTTTTGTTTTTGTTAATTGAGATCTGATTGTGTTTTGTGTTTTAAAGATTGTGCGAATATTAAATTTATGCCCTATTCGTTGAATTTTATTTTGATAGTCCGGGAATGTATGGTAAAAATAAATTTGTAATAGGTCTATTTTGATTTTGTCTTATAACTGGAGTTTCAAATTCAAGGAAACAATTATTTATAAAATCAAGAGGATAATTATTTTGAATTAAAATATTTTTTAAATAATCTTTTTTCAATATTTATATTTTGATTAGAACAAATGACTTTAATTCTATCAAATAGACTTTTTACAACTCCCTTTTTAACCATTATTGGGTGATTTGAGTTAAAATTTAAGTATCTATTTGTATGTGTAGGTTTTCTGTAGATTTTTGTTTCAAAATTGTTTAAATCTTTTTTATTAAAATGTCAAGAAATGGTAGTTGTGAGTTGTTTTCTTTTCTAACGTAAACTTAATTGTTGGTTCTTGTGTATTAATGTGTGTTAAAAAATTATTTAAATAGTGTTCGTCATGTTGGTATATAGAAAAAAATGTCATCTATATATCTCCACCAAACTAAAGGTTTATATTGATAACTTTCTACAAAATTTGATTCAAAGTTTTCCATAAAAATATTACTTTCAAAGGTGATAAAGTGAACCTCATAGCCATGCCAGAGGTTTGTCTATAAAAATCAGTGTTATATTGCAAATTGTCTTCTTTGACACATATAAGTAATATTTTTATGGAAAACTTTGAATCAAATTTTGTAGAAAATTATCAATATAAACCTTTAGTTTGGTGGAGATATATAGATGACATTTTTTCTATATACCAACATGACGAACACTGTTTAAATAATTTTTTAACACACATTAATACACAAGAACCAACAATTAAGTTTACGTTAGAAAAGAAAACAACTCACAACTACCATTTCTTGACATTTTAATAAAAAAGATTTAAACAATTTTGAAACAAAAATCTACAGAAAACCTACACATACAAATAGATACTTAAATTTTAACTCAAATCACCCAATAATGGTTAAAAAGGGAGTTGTAAAAAGTCTATTTGATAGAATTAAAGTCATTTGTTCTAATCAAAATATAAATATTGAAAAAGATTATTTAAAAATATTTTAATTCAAAATAATTATCCTCTTGATTTTATAAATAATTGTTTCCTTGAATTTGAAACTCCAGTTATAAGACAAAATCAAAATAGACCTATTACAAATTTATTTTTACCATACATTCCCGGACTATCAAATAAAATTCAACGAATAGGGCATAAATTTAATATTCGCACAATCTTTAAAACACAAAACACAATCAGATCTCAATTAACAAAAACAAAACCATACAACTTAAATGAAAATACAAAAATGTCATTTATAAAATACCTTGCGAATGCAATAAGTTTTATATAGGTGAAACTTGTAGACCATTAGCCAAACGCATAAAAGAACACAGATCATACATTAAAAACACAGAATTTCATAAATCAAAAATCTGCCAACACGCATTTGATAACAATCATAGAATAAACTGGGATGCTTCGAGCATTTTAGCAAAGGAAACTTGTTCTAAAAAACGCAAAATCAAAGAAAGTGCGTATATATTATTAAATAAAGATAATTGTGTAGCATCAATTTCAGTTAATTTAAATAACACTTGGTTGCCTTTGCTTGATACTGAAGTATCTTCAGGAAGACTAAAAATTAACTAACCATTCACCTTTTTTAAAATAAACAATCAATACACCAGCAACCAGTTATCTATGTCACCATGACACTATAACCAAATAAACATGTTTTGACATTTAATGTCAAAATTTTCAGAATATCCGAGAAAAACATAAAAATTTGAATTTTAAAGCCTGAATAATAGTAAGTTTTCATTTTTATTATTTTATTGTTGTTTGTTCTTGACAACGGTGGCAGATTTGCCACCGAAACGTCGATTTTTAATTATCTTTTTTACTTGTTTAAATTTTTTGGTTTTTTAGTACTTTTAATTTAATTTTGGCGTGTACCCAAAGAAGTAACCATCCATTAAATGAATCCGCCAAACTAAAATGTTGCATAAATAGCCTGCACATGTATAATGTGTGTTTATGTACAGGGTTGTCCCATATAAAATTAAATACTATAATTTTGGAAAAACCATAAGAGATACAATAATCAGCATCATTTGGCAGCGTTGAACGGACGTTTGTTTTGATTCTTACCGGAATTCGTAGTGTTTTAACTAAATAAGACAGTTTTTAATTTTTTTAATAGGTGCATTTAACAATGTAACATTCTAAAAACTCATAATAGTGAAGGTGGTTTGAAAAAACAACTTTTTTTGTTTAAAAACAGTGATAAACATCGTCGCGAGGTTTCACATACCTTGCGGCGTTGCCGGCGCTTCTGTTAAAAAATGCAGTGTGTGGTTTGCAGCAAGCAGGGTGAAGAAATTGAGATATTTTTGTGTGATGGATGCAAGCAGGGGTATTGTAGAAAAGATGTACTTGCGCTAGTTTCGCCTACTGAGGTAAAGGTACTGCAGTTAAAGGGGAAAAGGGTTTTAAAATTTTATTGCACTAAGTGTCAGGGAGGAAATGCATTTACGCTATTTCAGAGCATTATTGAGGAAAAGGCGCAAACTATTAAAACACAAGATAAAATAATTGAACTATTAGAGCAGGATACCAAAGAACTACGGGAAAAAATAACTGCTCTGGAAAGCCAGCTAAAATTAAGTATTGGTCAGAATAAAAATGTAATTACAAAAAATTATGCATCTATTACGAAAGAAAGTGTGGTTGTGGTTAAACCAGTTGAGGCTGGAAAAAGCAGTGACACAACAAAAATGGCCCTAAAACAAAAAGTTACCCCCGCTGACCTTGGAATTGGTATATCTGGAATGAAATCCTCCAGGGATGGAGGAGTTGTGATTAAGTGTAAAAATAGAGACGAAGCTGGCAAGATAAGGCAAGCAGTGGAAAATACATTGGGAAATGAATTTAAAACTGAAATACCAAGCAAAAAAGATCCAAAAATTAAGATTATAGGAATTGAGCAAGGTTATACAGAGGATGCATTACTTAATTCGATAAAGCGTCAAAATCATTCGTTACTAGGGCAAGACAGTAAGTTTATGATTAAAGTATTTAAAAAAATGCAAACGAAGTGTTTTGCCATAGCTGAATGCGATCCTATCATATTTGCAAACATAGTTGAAGTGGGATCTTTGGCTATAGGATATGAAAAATGTCCGGTTTATGAATATGTGTCCGTCATGAGGTGCTTTAAGTGTTGTAAATATGGACATAGTGCAAAAACATGTACAAGTGAGGAAGTTTGTGGTAAATGTGCAAGTATGGATCATGCAGCTGTCAAGGTAATGCATTTACATGTATTAATTGCTGTAATGAAAATAAAAATTTTCAATCGAAGCATAATTTAAATCACTCAGTATTTAATATTAAGTGTCCAGTGTACTTGAAAGTGGTTAAACAAGCCAACGCCAGAATTAAATACGATTCTCGCGAAAAATAGCAACCATTGCTAAAAATACTGCCCAAGAACCAAATAAGCACAAACAAAAATTTAATATTGTCTATCAAAACGTTGGAGGGTTAAACACAAAATGTGCTGAGTTTTATAACTCAGTATGTTGCACGTCTGATGAGTATGATGCTGTCGCGATAACAGAGACTTGGTTACCTAGTAGTGTAAATGACACTGAACTTTTCAATGATGAGTTTTTGGTATACCGTGTAGGAAATAGAGATAACACTGTAAAAGTACGTGGGGGTGGGGTATTATTAGCAGTAAAAAATACATTTAAAAGTTCCAACCGAACTAAAAATTAGAAAATAATTTTTCATTACAAAGAGTTTGTCAGTCACTTCAGAGTAAAAAGCGTGGGGTGCTTAATATATTAAATGTTATAATTATTCTATTTGCAAATATCTATGAGGGAAAAGTTATGAAAAATAGTAAAATGCACCCCACGCTTTTTACTCTGAAGTGACTGACAAACTCTTTGTAATGAAAAATTATTTTCTAATTTTTAGTTCGGTTGCATATAAAAGCGTGTTTTTTTAGTTTTTTAAACTATTATTTATTTTTCATTTTTTAGTTCGATATATCAATTAGTTTTTTAAAATAAATGCTCCAGTTTATTCACTAAAAATTTCTTCGCCATGCATTCTTGATTTAAAGCTAAAGTGGCCACATAATTTTCACCTTTTAGAACTCCGTATTTCTATGTATTTTACACCTTTTATTATAAAATTGAAAAAGTCAATTAACAAAAACGCAGCAAGTTATGCATCAATTGCCCTTGCGCATTCGCCATAATTAAAAACGATTATTAAGGAATTTATTTATCCTGGCGATGGCGGTCCTAAAATCAGGATAACGGAATACTGTTTTTAAATTATTGCATTGTCATCGGTCCTTGATGCGTGTGCTAAGTTTCAAAGAAATTGAAAACTAACCAGAACTAACCAGTTCACAGTATTCCTCCTTCTTTTTTTTTTGCACACAATTCTTGATTTTTCATTTTTTAGTTCGATATATCAATTAGTTTTCTGCGGTCATGTGATATTGAAATGTTTCACGAACTATTTCGTAATCTAATCATTTCATTTAAAGCTTCACTGTTGCATGGGGTTTCAGAACGCAACTACTCCGAACAAGTTTCAGATTGGTCTACATGTAACGGGGTTTGTACCCGTTTAACGGGGGTTCTTGTTAACCCCATGGTCTTCCTGTCGTTTGCCGAGGGGTTGCGTCCTATGGGTGGACGCACGCTTGTTTAACTAAGGTGTTGCAACCTTATCCTGGTCCCCAACCCGTCGGCAAATGTTGTCAAGTTCGATTATTCAATTGTCTAATCTGGCGCATCCGCCAGAACGTACGATTTTTCACTTTTCCGGTTTTCCTGGAAAATGCTGGAACTTAACGGGATACTGTTTTTAAATTATTGCATTGTCATCGGTCCTTGATACGTGTGCAAAGTTTCAAAGAAATTGAATAGCTGGAAGTTGGTAAAAATTAGGCTCAAAGATTCCGTTACATAGATAGATAGATAGATAGATAGATAGTTACAACCCAAGTTAATAAAAGGTACCAGATATTGACATTTTATGTGTTAAAATCTTTTTAAATGAATTTAAGTATATTTTTTTGCTTGTTGTTTATATTCCGCCGGATGTATCCCTTACTGATAGAGAAAATATGTACTTCTTTTGGAAAATCTAGAGTTTTTGTATAACCAACAATTTCTGATCCTGGGTGATTTTAATATACCACGCCTGTGAGCGTTACATTAATGATAGTTATACAGATCCTAACGTTGATTTATTTTTATATTTTTTAAATTTTCATGATATTAAGCAGTACAACTATATTTTAAATGTAAACGATCGGCTGTTAGATCTTGTTATAGGAAGTCTAGAATGTGTAGTAAATAAGCACGACTTTGATTTTGTAATTCCTGATCCACATCATCCCCCTTTGCACATAAATGTATTGACAAATTATTGTAAAACTAAAGAGATAGCTACTAAAGAATGTAAAAGTTATAATTTTAGAAGAGCTGATTTTGATGCCATGGTTCAAATGTTTCAGGCGGCTGACTGGAATGACTTGGAATCCTATACTGATGTAAATGAGGCAGTACACAAATTTTATTTAAAAATTTATGACATATTTGATGCTTGTGTTCCTAAAACTAAAAAGAGTAAAGCGTATCCAGCATGGTTTACAAAAGAAATAATTAAAAACTTAAAGAAAAAAGATAAGCTACGAAAAAAAAGTGCGCGATATCAAGGGCGTACCCAGGATTTCAGCTAGGGGGGCAGCTGTTGGCTTCGTTGAACAGATCAACTACTTCTATGTCCCTTAATTGATCATCTGATAAAGCCTTCTTCACCCATAAATTATGCCAAAGGTTCAGTTCTCCAGTGATATCCAGGTTATAAAATTCTTGGAATGATTCTGCGTTCTTGTGTAAGTCTGTAATGTTGGTTTTGGTCTTGGTCATATACAAGGGATGTAGCTTACTTAAAGCAAACGCCGGAGTATTTTCTTGGGAGAATCGAATATTCAATGATGAAATGAGTGAATCAATGTATGGTATTATCAGGGAACGCCGCCAATATTCGTTATCATTGTCTGATGGCGGATTACTTCTATGTGTTTGCTTGTGAGCAAGACGTGGAACCGAAATTTCTATGTTCAAATCCATTGCAACAGCTCGCGCTTTTTGAAGCATTTCATTACTTATTCTATCAGGAAACTCGCGGTCATTTCTGAGAATGTCTTTGATATTTTTGATGTGTTTCCGCACCGAGATCATGTCGATTGATTTAGCTTGCAGTGCGTTAACTACTGGTTCTAAAACTGCTGAATATTTGGCTATTGTTTGTAGAGCCATAATAAACACTGGTTTTGTAATGGCTGAATGCAACTGATATGCAGATTTTCTGGTGGCATAATTACCCTCTACGGATAACGTTTCTAGAGATTTCACAAGCTCTGGGAAATGTTGAGAAAACTTTCTGATTGATTTATATTTTTCGGACCATCTCGTCTCACACAATCGTGATAGGTTTGGAGCGTAGTTTCGACGTGTAGTCGATTCTCTGAAAGACGTTATAACATCCTTTACAGTGGCGACAGTATTTCTAATTTCTGGCACTGCGTTCGCATCATTCACAACAAGGTTGAGTTTGTGACTTGAGCAATGAAAATATAAAGCACGAGTATATTTTTTCTCAAAATGGCTTGTACGCCACCCTCTTTCCCTGCCATTGTAGAACAGCCATCGAATCCAAACCCTACGCAATCTTCGGTTGGGAGGTTAGAACTAATCAAGAAATTGTCAATTGCTTCTGCAATTGCTGAAGCATTTTGTGCTTTTAGTTCAACGAACCCTACAAATTCTTCTCTGATTTTTCTTTTGCTTTCATCGTAGAATCGCACGCCTATTGACAGCTGTTCTTTCCCAGCTACGTCTGCTGTTTCATCAGCTAAGAATGCGTAAGCCATGGTCTTCTGAACCTCACTTATTATATTCTCCTTAATAACTTCGCCACATAAATTTATCAATTCGTTTTGTATTTTTGGCGATGTGTAAACTGCATTGCGACGGCACTTTTCCAAGTGACTCTTTAATTTGTCGTCCCCTGAATTGATTCTCAACTTCAATAAATCTAATAAAACACCCTCATCTGCTTGTTTTCCCCTAAGAGGCATATCATGTGTACCGCAAAATACTATACAAGAAATAATTGATGACAATATTTGTTTGTTTTCATCGATTGCTTTTTGGTGTCCACTTTGCAGTTGGATGTATACAGGAACATTTTCAAGAAAATTTTTTGTAGCATTTGTCGCTGTTAGGTGAAGGTTGGTCGTTGCATGCTTTCGGCAGTCTTCATGCATATTTTTGAACTTTATATATGGCCTGACCATAAATGATCCCAAAATTCCTCTCACAGTGCTGATGGGCGGAGGGAACAAAACACAATGCTTACAAAGAGCGCCTTTTAGTCGCTTGGAATATACTAGCCATGGTGCATATTCATCCAACCAAGCATGATTAAATTTTCTTTTCAAATGGCTTGCATCACTTTCAAAATCGTAATTTCTGGGCGGGATCCAAGGATTTTGTAACAACTCCCTCTTCTTTTCCGTCGATAGCTGGGTAGTCAACCCAACATAACGACCCAGATCATTTTCATGATAGCCATCGTCCACTATAATTTCAGGATCGACGTTGACGTTATAAGTTTGTTGGGATGTCGATGGAGAAGAATAGTCGGCAACACGTTCTGCTGGAGAATGTGACGCTTGTCCAATGCATGCAATGCATGCAATGATCTTGGCATTACATGAGTAGTTTTATCATGGTTGTCATTTTCATCGCTTCCGCTTCCACTGCTACTTTCCCGACCCTTTTTTCTTTTTTCGCGTGTTGTCCCTAAAAAATGGATACACAACATTACTCTTACGGTGTTTAGGCATAGGACGAAAATAAGGATCAAGATACCTATAATAACATCACATTCAAATATCATTTACCTCGGACTTCCTATCAGTAAAAGTAAAATTGCGATGTTCAAAATTCGTTAACTTTGTGGTTTGAACAAACATATCAAATAATCATATTAGGTTTTGTTTTGTTTTGACTCACCTCTTTCAAAGAATTTCCTGATATCCATTTGACAGAGTAATATTTGCAGTGACTGATTTGGATATCTATGAATCTGTCAAAAAACTTAAAATTAATAAATCAATAGGACCAGATAAGATTCCTGCCTATATTGTTCGAGCACTTGTGGACTTTATTATAAAACCATTTAGATTTTTATTTAACTTAAGCTTAAAAACGGGAAAATTTCCAGATATCTGGAAAGAAGTTCGAGTTTGTCCTGTGTTAAAGAAAGATGATAGAACTAACATAAAAAATTATCGACCTATATCTATACTATCAGTCCTAGCTAAAGTTTTTGAATCCATAATTTACAAATATATTTATGCTCCGACAAAACCAAAAATATCGCATAGGCAGCATGGGTTTGTAGATAGGCGCTCAACAATAAGCAATATGATCAATATGACACAATTTATATCTGAGGCTCTAGATAAACGAAAGCAGGTTGATGTCATATATACTGATTTTGCAAAGGCATTCGACAAGATTTTGCATAGTGTTCTTTTGAATGTCGCTGAAAAGGAATTTGGGGTATGTGGTAAACTATTGTTGTTGCTTAAGTCTTACTTAAGCAATAGGAAACAAAGAGTTTGTGTTAGGGGTTTTAATCGAGGAGTTACTTGGGTTCGAATCTGGGACCACTACTGTTTCTTTGGTTTATTGATAGTCTTAAGAGTGTCATGAATAATTCAGAATATTTGTTTTTTGCGGATGATCTAAAAATGTATGCATGTGTTAATGACGTTAATGACTGCGATAAATTACAGGAAGACCATGTTATTCAATGGACAAAGGAAAAGAAACTGTATTTTAATATTGACAAATGTAAAGTACTAACGTTTTCACGAAAAAAGTCTCCTGTTATTTATAATTACAGAATGGATGGTGTGGTACTGGACAGGGTGCAAGAGGCATGTGATTCGGGTGTTACCTTTGAATCGGATCTGAGTTTTCGGAAACATATTGCAGATGTTTCTAGACGGGCTTCTGGAATGTATGGATTTATTGTTAGAAACACAAAACGGTTTCAAAATGTACAATGTATAAAACAGTTATATGTTACCTATGTAAGAAGCCTTCTGGAATATGCTTCCGTGGTATGGAATCCACACTACCAGTGTCATTCATATACTGTTGAAAGAGTGCAGAATAAGTTATTGAGGTATCTTAACTACAAAGATACGGGAATATACGATTTTTATGTTTCAAAGCAGGAATTACTACAGCGTTTTGGGTTGGAAACGCTTGAAAAGAGGCGCATGATTACTAGTATAGTGTATTTATATAAAATTTTGCATAACTTAATAGGTGATACTGATTTTTTGGCTTTAATAAAAATTAATGTAACCTCGCATAACACTAGGAATACATTGACCTTTTATGTAAGTGCGTCTAACACAAATAGTTTTTTAACTCTCCAATGCAAAATATGTGCAGAACTTACAATAACTTACAAGAAAACTGTGATATATTTTCTGTTAGTCTTAGTGAATTAAAAAAACATCTTAGAGAGGTAATATTGTGAAAGTGTCTGTGATAATTTTAAAACTATGATTGTAGATATTAGAAGATTGAATGGTAAGAAGAGAGGTATCGGGTGCCACTGGCATACTATTCATTTTTTTTCTTGGTGGTATGTTTTTTTATGTCAACAAATGACAATCTTTTAATATATAGTTTATGGGTGTTTTGCATTGTATGCCACTGTCGCCGATGCTCTGCTCTAATTATGTAAATACTGATACTGTTATAAATGAATGTTAATAACCTACTTTGTAATAGGGTTTTAGCAAAAACCTGTTAAGTTTGTACAAAATAAATAAATAAAATAAATAAATAAATAAGAATACTAAAAAAATACATTTCACTGAACAACTTCTGCATTTAACTTTTTCTTGTATCTCTTATGGTTTTCCCAAAATTATAGTATTTAATTTTTTATGGGACAGCCTGTACATAAACACACATTATGCATGTGCATTATTTATGCACATTTTAGTTTCCTGGACGGTAAAAAATGCATTTTATTGTCATTAGGAAAAAAATAATGTAATGCCATCATCTAAAAGGCATATTTTTGCCAAAACCTTTTTAATGATGGATGCCATCATCCTAAATGCATTTCTTTCAGCATAACTTATTAATAATGGATGCCATCATCCTAAACGCATTTTGTTCATCATAACTTATTAATGATGGATGCCATCACATTTTCTGCAACACGTGGCCCAATAACGGCCAATTGCCCATGTTGATGTCTTTTTGATACCTTTTTGCCAATGCCTTGCCGGCAAAAAATGTTATATGGGTACTTTCACTATGTAATCTTACTGATTACATGGTGGTCGGTAAAATGGTCTATTTTACTACGTTTAAGAATCATTTCAGCATATTTGTTATAACAAGACGTGTTTGGTGAAGTAAGAAGTAAACATACCAGCTTACCAAAGAATGACCATAATATTTACTGCGAAATGCTTGAGTGGTTTCGGCACTAAACTCAATTTTTTTCCATAAAATTCGATACATACAGGGGCTTGACAAATAACTGGTTTTTACACGAAAATGTGTGTTTACATAATACAATAATTGAAAATCGGTAAAAATCTCATTTTCGCCAAAAATGACTAAAACCTAATTTTCGTTTTCTTAGGTATTTAAAGTAAAAATAATACTAAATCGACTAAATGATCATATCCTTAAATCATCAATTTCTATGTCCAAATTGGTCACGCATCATTAAAATTTATCGCATTGCGGGTAGAACATTAACAGTCATATCAGTTAAGATTGGAGAATGGAGGCGACAAATACATGTAAATTTCTAAATAATGACATCTTAAGGATCTAATTATTTGATGTCCATCGATTTTTTAAATTTTTTATTTAAAGAAAATGGTGCAAATTTCTATTTATTGTTTTGTTTTGGAAAATTTACTAAGCTATCAAAAAAAGTATATTTGCAATGTTTTGCTATTTTATAGCAAATTTAATGTAGATTAGGGCTATTTAACTTAGAATTGCAATTATTTCCAACACTTCTATACACAGATCATTTTTACTCTGCAAGAGTTACCTACGATAACTGTTTTAAAGCTTGGGCCTCAGCAATAGGGCAAGAAAAAAGAGTTGTAATAGAGCTAATTATAAATTCATTTAACATTCAAGATACTGATGATACAAAAGTATGTAGTACAACCCGTTAATTATAAAAATATTTACAGTGTTTTTTTTATATACATATAAAGTATAAATACTATCTAAAGTCCATTTATAATTTTACACCTCCTTAACTTTTTTCTTTTTTATTCCACAAAATTAACAAACATATTAGTTTATTGGGTTAATTTTATTGTTTTCAAATCAATTATAAAATTTGTATTATTTCTTAAGATATATAGGTTAGGACAAAAAGTATGATATTTTTAGAGCGGCACCCTGTATATTATTTTACTATTATAAAGATCATCTAAGGAGCTTCACAAAAATACCAAATTTGATATCTCTATTTGAATTAGTTTTGGATATATTCATTTTGTCCAACAGTCCCATAAGCTCGCCGCACTGTGCGGCCCTAATAGAAGTAACCTAAATATTCTATAATGACTTTAATTACCACAGCATCTGTCTTTTTCATTATTCAAAACATATTGATAATAATTATTATTTAATAAGAGTAATTAAAATATCATTGAAATACTTTAATCAGCAATTTACATCGCTGTTGGCACCGTTGCCAAGTTTTATTGCAATATTTACATGTGACTAATTGCTTGAAAATGAATTTATTTAATTACATTTCTTTACAAAAATCCATTCTTTTTTTTCTTTTTAACAGTCAATTTTATTATGGGTATAAGCTATTTTTATTAAAACCTTTTGTTTACCGGAAATTCTAAATTAGTTTAGTATTTATGTTGCGAGAGCTCTCTAAGAAAATATTATTGTGTTTTTTTACACCTCACTAGAGTTATCATATAGGTACTTAACTGTAAAAAAATATTTTTATAATATTGCAATTCTATTTCACGAACGTGCGTCGTGTGGTTCGCATGTACTATTTTAAACTCGTGAATTGTTTATTACATATTAATTTGTTGATAAGAAATGGAGAATTCAAATTATTTTAAGGAGAGACGTGCGTTAGTAACAGGAGGAGCATCTGGTAAGATACTAGATATTTACGATTCTTCTTTTTAATAGACCAACTATAGTCCTTTAATTTTCGTCTAAAAAACTTTTTTTAATGAATTATTAAGTAGGTATACCTACTTTCCCAAACAAACACGTACCCAGGGCCGTACCAAGGATTTTCATTTTCTTTTGAATCTAAAAAGTGTTGTGTGTGTTTTTGTATCCAGAATGTCCCAAAATTACTGATCAATATTTCTAGGTCTCGTTGTACACGGTATTTTAAAATTTAGTATATATGAAATATATACATACATCAGCTAGTCAGGCAATGTGTGGAAAGGAGACGGTCTAACGCGAATACCGGCACGTAAACATTTTGGATTGGATGACTAATAGTGCTTGCTTTGTAATTGCATAACTGGCTGATATACCTTTAAAAATAGCTGATACAGTATATACGAGATGCTTGGGGCCTAAAGAGAAATACTTTAGTAAAGCATTTTTTTTTATTCGGAATTTGCGAAATAGGCTGATTTTCCTTTAAGAAAATCGAAGTTTCAAAAGCGAAACCTCTAATTATATTTTTTTTCGTAAGTTTTATCAAATTTTATTATCACAATGTCGCAAAGGTATCAGCTTTTTTTAGAAGTAGAAGCATCTAAAAGTCTTGCAAAACAGTTTGTAGAGTAATAAAATTTTACCTAGCCTTAGTTTTTTGGAAAATGTAGATTGTTTTCTAAAATTTGGGATTTCCTTATGAAATTTGATTTTTACGAAAAAGACAGTTAGAAGATTTGCTTTTAAAACCTAAACTTAACTTTCTTTTTTACGCCAATGGCATCTGGTATATACAGGGTTGCGGTAAGAAAATGTAAGGGCGTATTCCTAAGCAAATTTTACGAAAAAAGTTCATGTAAACATAGGTCCGGAAATACTTTATTTTTTAGATACAGGGTGTTAAACTTTAAAAGAAATCGGGTTTTTAATAATATCTTAAATATGCCTTATCCGATTTTAATAAAATTTGACTGTGGTATTTGTTAAAATAAGACGTTAATTTGGTCCAAAACTAATTTTAATTAGTGAGACTAGTGGCGGCGTGGGACGCATTGGCGCTAATATTATTGACAAAAAATGTACGCCACCAACTTTTTTGCAACTTTTATATTTTTTTCCGGATAAAACACTTAAAAATGCAACTTTTTGTGTTATTATATTTTTACGTAGCTTGCCTAGTTTTCCAAAAAGAAAATAAAATCCGCTAAATTACATAATCCTGGACTTCTTATTAGCAATTATGTAACAACACCACCAAATACTTAATTAAAAAACGTTTATGGGCCATTTTCTGTAACTTTTAACATTTGTTGACATTTTTTTTTCAAATCATTTTTTTTAAATTAAAATAAACTTGACATTTTCTAATCGGTTTAAAGTCTTTAAAATTAAAAAACCATAGTGACAAGCTGCATTTCATTTCATCTTTTTTTTGGTAAATTTGCTTAAAGGTGCAACTTTTTTTCACATTACCGTCACACTTTAAAATTATGAGAATACACGATTTTTGCATGTAATAAAACTATTTTACCTATATACAGTGAATGATATTGTTGTCTTTAATTTACAAACTAAATTTAAAGGGGTTTCAAAAACAACTCTTTTACCTAGCAATACCAGAAGTCTGAATATTAGAAAATTATTAAATATGTTCTTTTACTTTTCGCGTATGTACCACAAATTAAACGTTATTTTAATTTGTCGTTGTTATGTAATTGATATGGTCTTGTATTAGGATTTTCATATGCTAAAGTGCAGTTTTCTTTAATTTTAAATTTTTTGCTATGGGGATAATATTATGTGACGGAAATGAGATTAACGTGACGGTAATGAGAAAATTGCATTAGTGGATATAAAATAGTTTAGTATTGTCTTAGTAGCAGGGGAAGGGTCAAAATAAATAGTTTTATTTTTCAAAATAATTTGTGTTTATTTTTTGTATACAAAAAAATTATAAGTATTAAAGTTGCTCATCCATTAATTCGTCAAGTTTAAACGCTTCTCGAACACAAAAAGTCTGGAACTGACTTGTTTAGGAGGTGTTATAGTAGAAAGAATTTTATCTTTCTTTATTGTAGCCATATCGAGCTTGGAGGGCCACATGAAAAGTTTTTTGGACCGGACCATGAAACTAACAGTTAATTTGTCACTGTTAACATCTATTATTTGACCTGGATACCATAGGTCATCAAATATCGCAGCTATCCAATTTCCTGTCTCTAAAATTATATCTCTTTCATGGTCTAAATCATCATTAAACGACTTTCGTTGGCCAAAACTTGTTAAGTCGTTATCACCAAGCAAAAAATCATGACATATTAGCAGCAAGAAAAAGCAAAAATCAGTTTCAAGGTTATATGGAAAAGCCGTTTTAAACTTTTTAATTGAAGATGATAATTCGACGCTAGCTCCGGGAAAAAAGGATACCATCACACGCAATAAAGTAAAAAACAAAAAAGATATCTTTGTGATAGTATGATAAATTTGCACAAGAAATTTTGCCAATCTTCCAAATTAAAGATATCGTATATTACTTTTTGCCGTTTAAAACCATTCTGGATAGTGTCTCCCACTTTGTCCTCAAGAAATACTTGTTTATGCATTAAACATGAAAATTTTAAATTTCTACTACAAAAACTAAAGCAGCATAAAGTACATGCCTTTGTTAGCTTATCAAAGCTTGCTGATTCTGTATGTTGTGATATCGAAAAAAGGATTGCATGTACGGGTTTTGCCCAAAATGTAGAGAGAAAGATATTATGTTCAATGTAAAGAATGAAAATATTCCTCTTTTTATTATAAATGGGTGACAAAAACTGAAGAGAGAATAAAAAAGAAGAAATAATAAACGTAAAAATTACATTAAAACAAAAAATTTATACAACACTTTACGAATTAGTAGAGATTTTTAAACAAGAATTGCCCAAAATACTTTCCCATAGCTATAGAGTGTACCATCAATTGACTTTTGCAAAAAATTTAAGATCTTCAATGACTCAACACGAGGTTTCAATCACTGTAGATTTTTCAGAAAACTATCAATTAAAAAGCGCAACTGAGATTCAAAGCGCTCATTTTGGCGCTTCGAAGCAGCAGTTGTCGCTACACACTGGAGCGTTTTATTATAAAGATGCATTGTCCTCATTAAAATGCGTTACATTTTGTACAGTATCTGGTTCCCTAAGACATGATCCCTCTGCAATTTGGGCACACCTGACACCAATTTTGGAACTTATTAAAACTAAACTGCCCCATATAAATACTATACACTTTTTAAGTGACGGTCCTACGACCCAATATAGAAATAAAAAACTTTTTTCTTTTTACAAAATTCTGCAAAATTTTTGATTTCTCTGGAGCTACCTGGAATTTTAGCGAGAGTGGTCACGGAAAAAGTGTAGCAGATGGAGTAGGGGGACTAATTAAAAGAACTGCTGATAAAGCTGTGGCTTATGGATCGGATATAAATTCCTTAGAGTCCTTTATAAATAATCTAGGATCTTTAAAAACCAAAGTTTTTTTAATTAGTGAGCAAGATATAAATAAGGTGGATTTTATATTAAAAGATGAAACATTAAAAGCTTTACCGAATACTATGAAACTACACCAACTTGTATGGTTTGCTAACCAGTCGTCACAACTTCATTTAAGAGAACTTTCCTGTTTAGAATGCAGAAATAAGTTAAGTTGTGAGCATTATTCTCTGATACCAGAAGTTTATGCATTTTCTTCTGCTTCTACGCACAGTATCCTTTTTACTTTTTAAAATATTAGTCAACTTTCTTTTTTTTTTCATTTTAAATTATCCATAATTTAAATTTAAAAAAAAATACAATCATTACATAGCTTTTTGTTTGCTTTATGATATTTTAGAAAGCAGTTAATAAATTATCTACATTTCTTAACATTTTATCAGTAAACGAACCTACAACTAGTAGCCAACCAAAGTCGTTTAATGATGATTTAGACCATGAAAGAGATATAATTTTAGAGACAGGAAATTGGATAGCTGCGATATTTGATGACCTATGGTATCCAGGTCAAATAATAGATGTTAACAGTGACAAATTAACTGTTAGTTTCATGGTCCGGTCCAAAAACTTTTCATGTGGCCCTCCAAGCTCGATATGGCTACAATAAAGAAAGATGAAATTCTTTCTACTATAACACCTCCTAAACAAGTCAGTTCCAGACTTTTTGTGTTCGAGAAGCGTTTAAACTTGACGAATTAATGGATGAGCAACTTTAATACTTATAATTTTTTGTATACAAAAAATAAACACAAATTATTTTGAAAAATAAAACTATTTATTTTGACCCTTCCCCTGCTACTAAGACAATACTAAACTATTTTATATCCACTAATGCAATTTTCTCATTACCGTCACGTTAATCTCATTTCCGTCACATAATATTATCCCCATAGCAAAAAATTTAAAATTAAAGAAAACTGCACTTTAGCATATGAAAATCCTAATACAAGACCATATCAATTACATAACAACGACAAATTAAAATAACGTTTAATTTGTGGTACATACGCGAAAAGTAAAAGAACATATTTAATAATTTTCTAATATTCAGACTTCTGGTATTGCTAGGTAAAAGAGTTGTTTTTGAAACCCCTTTAAATTTAGTTTGTAAATTAAAGACAACAATATCATTCACTGTATATAGGTAAAATAGTTTTATTACATGCAAAAATCGTGTATTCTCATAATTTTAAAGTGTGACGGTAATGTGAAAAAAGTTGCACCTTTAAGCAAATTTACCAAAAAAAAAAGATGAAATGAAATGCAGCTTGTCACTATGGTTTTTTAATTTTAAAGACTTTAAACCGATTAGAAAATGTCAAGTTTATTTTAATTTAAAAAAAATGATTTGAAAAAAAATGTCAACAAATGTTAAAAGTTACAGAAAATGGCCCATAAACGTTTTTTAATTAAGTATTTGGTGGTGTTGTTACATAATTGCTAATAAGAAGTCCAGGATTATGTAATTTAGCGGATTTTATTTTCTTTTTTGGAAAACTAGGCAAGCTACGTAAAAATATAATAACACAAAAAGTTGCATTTTTAAGTGTTTTATCCGGAAAAAATATAAAAGTTGCAAAAAAGTTGGTGGCGTACATTTTTTTGTCAATAATATTAGCGCCAATGCGTCCCACGCCGCCACTAGTCTCACTAATTAAAATTAGTTTTGGACCAAATTAACGTCTTATTTTAACAAATACCACAGTCAAATTTTATTAAAATCGGATAAGGCATATTTAAGATATTATTAAAAACCCGATTTCTTTTAAAGTTTAACACCCTGTATCTAAAAATAAAGTATTTCCGGACCTATGTTTACATGAACTTTTTTCGTAAAATTTGCTTAGGAATACGCCCTTACATTTTCTTACCGCAACCCTGTATATACCAGATGCCATTGGCGTAAAAAGAAAGTTAAGTTTAGGTTTTAAAAGCAAATCTTCTAACTGTCTTTTTCGTAAAAATCAAATTTCATAAGGAAATCCCAAATTTTAGAAAACAATCTACATTTTCCAAAAAACTATAGGCTAGGTAAAATTTTATTACTCTACAAACTGTTTTGCAAGACTTTTAGATGCTTCTACTTCTAAAAAAAGCTGATACCTTTGCGACATTGTGATAATAAAATTTGATAAAACTTACGAAAAAAAATATAATTAGAGGTTTCGCTTTTGAAACTTCGATTTTCTTAAAGGAAAATCAGCCTATTTCGCAAATTCCGAATAAAAAAAATGCTTTACTAAAGTATTTCTCTTTAGGCCCCAAGCATCTCGTATATACTGTATCAGCTATTTTTAAAGGTATATCAGCCAGTTATGCAATTACAAAGCAAGCACTATTAGTCATCCAATCCAAAATGTTTACGTGCCGGTATTCGCGTTAGACCGTCTCCTTTCCACACATTGCCTGACTAGCTGATGTATGTATATATTTCATATATACTAAATTTTAAAATACCGTGTACAACGAGACCTAGAAATATTGATCAGTAATTTTGGGACATTCTGGATACAAAAACACACACAACACTTTTTAGATTCAAAAGAAAATGAAAATCCTTGGTACGGCCCTGGGTACGTGTTTGTTTGGGAAAGTAGGTATACCTACTTAATAATTCATTAAAAAAGTTTTTTAGACGAAAATTAAAGGACTATAGTTGGTCTATTAAAAAGAAGAATCGTAAATATCTAGTATCTTACCAGATGCTCCTCCTGTTACTAACGCACGTCTCTCCTTAAAATAATTTGAATTCTCCATTTCTTATCAACAAATTAATATGTAATAAACAATTCACGAGTTTAAAATAGTACATGCGAACCACACGACGCACGTTCGTGAAATAGAATTGCAATATTATAAAAATATTTTTTTACAGTTAAGTACCTATATGATAACTCTAGTGAGGTGTAAAAAAACACAATAATATTTTCTTAGAGAGCTCTCGCAACATAAATACTAAACTAATTTAGAATTTCCGGTAAACAAAAAGGTTTTAATAAAAATAGCTTATACCCATAATAAAATTGACTGTTAAAAAGAAAAAAAAGAATGGATTTTTGTAAAGAAATGTAATTAAATAAATTCATTTTCAAGCAATTAGTCACATGTAAATATTGCAATAAAACTTGGCAACGGTGCCAACAGCGATGTAAATTGCTGATTAAAGTATTTCAATGATATTTTAATTACTCTTATTAAATAATAATTATTATCAATATGTTTTGAATAATGAAAAAGACAGATGCTGTGGTAATTAAAGTCATTATAGAATATTTAGGTTACTTCTATTAGGGCCGCACAGTGCGGCGAGCTTATGGGACTGTTGGACAAAATGAATATATCCAAAACTAATTCAAATAGAGATATCAAATTTGGTATTTTTGTGAAGCTCCTTAGATGATCTTTATAATAGTAAAATAATATACAGGGTGCCGCTCTAAAAATATCATACTTTTTGTCCTAACCTATATATCTTAAGAAATAATACAAATTTTATAATTGATTTGAAAACAATAAAATTAACCCAATAAACTAATATGTTTGTTAATTTTGTGGAATAAAAAAGAAAAAAGTTAAGGAGGTGTAAAATTATAAATGGACTTTAGATAGTATTTATACTTTATATGTATATAAAAAAAACACTGTAAATATTTTTATAATTAACGGGTTGTACTACATACTTTTGTATCATCAGTATCTTGAATGTTAAATGAATTTATAATTAGCTCTATTACAACTCTTTTTTCTTGCCCTATTGCTGAGGCCCAAGCTTTAAAACAGTTATCGTAGGTAACTCTTGCAGAGTAAAAATGATCTGTGTATAGAAGTGTTGGAAATAATTGCAATTCTAAGTTAAATAGCCCTAATCTACATTAAATTTGCTATAAAATAGCAAAACATTGCAAATATACTTTTTTGATAGCTTAGTAAATTTTCCAAAACAAAACAATAAATAGAAATTTGCACCATTTTCTTTAAATAAAAAATTTAAAAAATCGATGGACATCAAATAATTAGATCCTTAAGATGTCATTATTTAGAAATTTACATGTATTTGTCGCCTCCATTCTCCAATCTTAACTGATATGACTGTTAATGTTCTACCCGCAATGCGATAAATTTTAATGATGCGTGACCAATTTGGACATAGAAATTGATGATTTAAGGATATGATCATTTAGTCGATTTAGTATTATTTTTACTTTAAATACCTAAGAAAACGAAAATTAGGTTTTAGTCATTTTTGGCGA